>BRDA01004286.1:28031-45342 GCA_036984385.1 Crenuchus spilurus | reverse complement strand
ATTTTGTTGCTGGTGTTATTGTTCCAACTAAAAGGCAGTTTTTTAATGTTTAAGTTCATTTATTAACATTCATACAATTCTACATGTTTTCACATGTTTTTATAAAGTCTTGTATACAATCTTGGTCAAAAATGTGTATAATGTCTTATTCTTCCATCTGTAGAATAAGACATTATAGACATTATTTTTGACCAAGGTTGTATACAAGACTTTATAAGACTTCACAAGCATTCACAAGGACCCTGTAGTCGGTACTGATCTATACATAATACAGTATCAGTACATGTATGTGGGCATGTCTTTACTGTCCTTGAAAGAGAACTAATTTGTTCAACTTTTGTCTGATCTTTTTACCTAATAAATCATTTTAAAATTAATACATACTTGTAGAATGTGATCCCCTGGTCTCTGCTGACAGAATTCCGATTAGTAAAACACAAAACATTGCAGCCCTGTCGTTGTTTGTAAACGCTGGCTTCCTTCTGATCTTGCCCTGCTTCCACACAACATGGAGGGTCCATGCCGGCGCGTTCAAAAGTCACGTGTGTCCTATCCAGTAATTTAGAGTGTTTTTTCCTCACTTTTTTTCTCCAAAAATGTTATTGCTCACTCCTACAGTATGGGGTGATTTTTGTGTCAAAAGTTTCACAATAGCAAAAATAAATCAATTAATTATAACCTTCAAAATTCAGTTCAGCTGCTGCTGTGAATTACAAACCCCGTTGAAAACACTGTGTGAAGCAGACGTGGTGGGCGTGGCTCTGTCTCAGAGGCGGACTCAAAGCTGCTGTCAGTGACCAATGGAAAGTCAAGGCTAACGCCGCCTTCTAAGTCCCACCCACACGTGAAAAGTGTTTCAAAAGTCAGAAGCAAAAAAATGTGGAGCAGAAGCAAAGAGAAATTCCAGAAGCAAAAAAAAAAACAAAAACAATGAAACAAAAAATTGTGGAAAAATAAAACAAAAACAAAAACAATGAAACCAAAAATTGTGGAAAAAAAACCAAAAAAAAAAAAACCATTGAAACCAAAAATGGTCAAAATGCAAATGTTTTATTTTTTGCATTCACGAGATATACTTTATGGTCTTGTTTCTGTGGATTTTGCTTGCAGATTTATTTTTGCTTTTGTGAAACTTTTGACACAAAAATCGCTCCATACTACAGCCTTAAATACAACTACATGTAAATAACCAGTTCTGCATCAGGCCAGTATGAAAACAGAGAGTGACGCACACCGTTCCTTTTACTGTTTGGGTGAAATTTATGCAACAGTGTTTTTTAGTGTTAATACTGATAAACTCTCAATCGAAAAATGCATATGTTTCTAGACCACCTGTACACACATTTATTTACCACTAAATCACTGCAGTGCATAAAAATGCATAATATTATTTCCAGATAAGAATAGATGACTTTAAGAAAAAAAAGAAAAAAAAAAACGTCAATAACTTCAAAATTAACTGTGATGCTTACTTTGAGGAAGGGAGAGTTGCACAACCTTTAGTATTATACAAAATGTGTGCTAATTTATTTTATATATATTAAATAAAGGATTAATAAAAAATGATTATTTCATAAATGTAAAAATGTATATTTTATATTCTGTCTGAAGCACTTCTCTTTTAATCTGTTTTACAAAAATAAAAAACTTTTATATAGTATATTTTATATAAAGTTATTTATAATGATAAAGCCTAGAGGTTTATGTTTGATGGGTATATCATGTTCCTTATTTGCATATGAAGGCTATATGCAAATAAAAGGTGAATATATATATATATATATATACAGTATTATAGTTATTGGAGGAGGTTTCAAATAATTTAATTCAATTTTCAGATATTAGTAGGCACAGACTTCGATTTTATGGATTGTAGGTTTTTCTGAGGCCTTCAAATTATTTATATCGATATCAAAATTATATTGTATCGAACAAAATGAAGGAATATATTGCGATATAAATTTTGGCCATATTGTCCAGCACTATCCTGATATAGAAATCAGAGTGTGTACTTTTACTGTTTTTCACATGAGTGTAAGAACAAACTCTGCCACAAGATGTCAGTGTGAAATAAGCCACAAAGGTTACAACACCATAAAACATTCTTTGGTATTGCTACATAAATTGTATATGGTTATCATAACTGTTATGTTACACACATTCAAAATAACATGTGTTGCCTAGATGCCCTATACTTGAATTACAGGTAAATGTGTTGTATTAAACTGATCAGTTTAACAGTCATTCATAATTATTTTAATTTATAATGCTGGTGTGGAAGAATCAGATATTTAATAAGTAAATAAAGACAGAAAAGTGTCTTCATCACTTAGGTTGTGGTATGGAATAGGTCAGAAACCTCCCATGTGAAGGAACATTAGCAGGATTATTATTGAGGGATTATCACTGTGAAACTGTTAGCTGACAGGGCAGGTAATCCAGGCCTGCAGGAGAAGTTCTTATATATAGCGTACGTTATATTCCTCCCAATTCTAATGCAGAACGTGGCAAACTAATGTCACCCTTTGGCTACAAATCAGCAGGAGGTGAATGGCGTTCATATCTTGGAGACCAGGGCGCCGAGGTAAGGCTTTGCGCAGTGTTTGGCTCCTGAACTAGAAGATTATCTTTAGATGGAACCTGTTTCTTATTAAAACCAGGTAGGGCTTTATAGTGGACCATGTGAGATGATATAAAAGTGATGGTAATAGTGAATAGTGAAATGAATAACCTAGCATTTGTAGCACGTTGACTTTGCTTCTAAATATAAACCTAAATCTTTTAAGCTACTGTGCCGAGCACATGAGATCAGTAAAATGGGAATTGGTTCAACTTCCCAGCACACGTAAAGGCAGAATAATCAGTAATCTATAGCTAAATGCATGCGTTTTATTAACAGAAATAAGCACTGTCGGCTTTAAGTCTACAATTTTGAGCAGTGGTTTACTGAATACAGCAAATGAACTGCCAGACGTTTTACTCTGGAGAATGGAGGACTCCACTGCACTCCACTTGATTTTCTAAAACTATTATCTTTCATTTAATCTAGTTTATTTCAAGTTGGTGTGATGTCATTGTGTGACACAAATTGGATTATAACCAATACACTGTGTTTTTGTAATATGGGCTAATATTAATCATAAATAAAATATAAAAGAGGTTATATTTTATATGACTGTCAAACCATGGGGGGTTAAGGTATTCTTAATTAGTGTTTTTGGGAAATTTTATCACGTGACTAAACGTATTTCCCTGATTTTGTTGTATGAGTCAGAAGTCAGAAATGTGTTTTATGACAACTATTAGGGCTGCAGTTATCAAATATTTTAGTAATCAGGTGTTCTACTGAAAATTCATTTGATTAATCAAGTAATTGGATAAAACATGTTTTGCTTAGTTAACCTCCTAGGACCTGGCAGGTCCACATATGTGGACATCACATTTTGGGTTGTTTAGACCACAAAACTAAATTTTGCCTGGTGTCCTCTTATGAGGCCATTATACTGCCACCTCAGAAATCATTTAAAAAGAACATTCTCTGTTTTTACACTAATCAGGTGCCAATCAGCCCAAACAGCAAAGAGAAATGAAGAATGCATGCCATGCCATGCCATGTTCGGGTCTTAGAGCAATTATAAATACACAAGAGAAAATAAGACATTTCCCTTAATAATGAACGTCCAACTGGTTTCTTTTTTTAGATAATGGTTTTATTTCTTAAAATATTTCTTAAATTTGTGCAAAGCAACAAACCATTTTCTTGTCTAGAAACATTTATAACTGCAAACACTAATAAATATGAATAAATCAAATAAAAACACATACAATTAAATTACTTTCAACTTATTTTTTTGTATCAAAAATATGAGGCATTGGGCCCCGAGTGGCTCAGCGGGTAAAGACGCTACCACTATGACCCGAGGATCACGAGTTAGAATCCCGGTCATGCTGTTTGCCATCAACAGCCGGGGCCCAAGAGAGCAAAAATTGGCAGTGCTCTCTCTGGGCAGGTAGATGGCGCTCTCACTCTTCTTATCACTTTCACATTGCAATGTCCGCTGGCTCAGGTGTCTACTGATTGGTCCAATCAGAGCTGGGGACCCTGTGTGCCTTCCTCTGAGCGCATTAGGCTCTACAGTGATGGTGTATCAGCAGTGGTTCTAAAAGAAGCGGTGGCTGCATCACACGCAGCGAAGGAGGCTTGTGCTTGCCTGCACCTTCCTAGAGTCAGGGACAGTGCAAAGTGATGGGGAGGGGCTAATTGGCTACCACTACATTGGAAAGGGGATAAAACTGGCAAAAAAAAACCTAGAAATAAATTATAAATAAACAATTACTAGAGGCAGAAAAAAATTCCTCAATAATTCTTTGGAATCGTTTCACCAAAATTGTTCATAATTTAATTCAAAAAGATAAACTGTCATACCTTTTACTGTATATTCATTACACATAAAGTGACATTTTTAAGCTTTTCATGTCTTAATATTGATCAGTATTATTATTATTAGGCTTATAGCTCATAAAAATCAGAAAATGTCCAGTCTGAGTAAACAGTTTCAACTTTAAAACAAAAAAGCTTGTTATGTCACTTTACATGTAATGAATGTGAAGTAACTGACCGTTAAAATTGTGAATTAAATGATGGACACTTTTTCTCACTATTGAAATATTTGGAGATATTATATATACTAATATTACTGATCTCACTGCTGAAAAGATGAACCTGCGATCCAAAAGGAAAGGAAAGCCCAACAATGGGTTAAAATCTCCTATTTCTTTCCTTGAATCCTTGAAATTTATTAACATCATTTGTCTTTGAGATCAATTTGCAACTAAAACCTCCAGAAAATGATTAGAATTAAAATAGTGACCATTGGCTAAAATTGACACCTGTTATGTGACTATGGAGAAATGTGCAGATTACCATAAAATCTGATTGTTTGACCTAAAATTGGAAATTAGAGATGTTTTTGGCTTTAATGGCTTCATATTATTTTTGTTGTAAATATTTTTGTTATCTATAACATTTGCAATGAAAGCTATTTCTGTTATGGAGAACAGTAACACACGTTGTGTTTGGGGTCAGTTGGAGTTTATCCTTTTATCCAAGTATAAACTTTTCGGTTGATGGTGTGATGAAGAGCTCCGATGCTGATTTTATGTATTGGACATCACAAACAATGTAGCTGGTGGGATCTGGAACCATTTTGATGACATTAGCAGCACTAGGGACTAGGGAGACAGACCATAATAAGTTTTCCCTGTTTGGAAGGTTGTGTGTTTGCTGGTGGCTGAGAGACAAAAGGAGGGTCAACACTGAGGGTCTAATTCACATTAGAGGAGGCTGCTCATAATCAGGGTTTTCCTCAACATCATCCTCTGTCTCAGACACAGTCTCCACCGTCTCAGACACAGTCTCCACCGTCTCAGACACAGTCTCCTCTGACTCAGACACAGTCTCCTCTGTCTCAGACACAGTCTCCTCTGTCTCAGACACAGTCTCCTCTGTCTCAGACACATTCTCCACTGTCTCAGACACAGTCTCCTCTGTCTCAAACACATTCTCCTCTGTCTCAAACACATTCTCCTCTGTCTCAAACACATTCTCCTCTGTCTCAGACACATTCTCCACTGTCTCAGACACATTCTCCACTGTCTCAGACACATTCTCCACTGTCTCAGACACATTCTCCACTGTCTCAGACACATTCTCCTCTGTCTCAGACACAGTCTCCTCTGTCTCAGACACATTCTCCACTGTCTCAGACACATTCTCCACTGTCTCAGACACATTCTCCACTGTCTCAGACACATTCTCCACTGTCTCAGACACATTCTCCTCTGTCTCAGACACATTCTCCTCTGTCTCAGACACATTCTCCTGTCTCAAACACATTCTCCTCTGTCTCAGACACAGTCTCCTCTGTCTCAGACACAGTGTCCTCTGTAAAATGTTAATCTTTTATGTTTTACACAGTTAAAACAACATGGAGTCAAACTGACCCCAAAGAAGACCAACATGTGTACAGGACATTGAAAACATATCATGTTAATCTCATGTTTACCCAGTTGTCATGTTTAAATGAGGAAAAGTCATTAAATATGAAGCAAAAAAATGATGTCAGTCATTTATGTAAAGACGTGAAACACTGAATGGGGTCAAAATGACCCCAAAGACAACAGGAGGGTTAAAGAGGATTAAAACAGTTTAAGGTAAATATCTGACATCAGTGTGAAGCGTGAGCTGGGAGAAGTCAGAGCAGTGTGCTGTTCCTCATTAAGCTGTATTATAGTTCATATGGAAGGCTGAGCAGTGGCCTGAGAAGTGTGCTGAGTTGAGCTGAGAGGAGGGTTTGTGCTGTAGGAGTCAGTGTGTGCTGTGTGGCTGACAGACAGAAGAGGATTAAACTCACTGCTGTGTCTGTGGGCTCACAGTCGAGCTGCTGCTGCTGGACGAAGCCTTCATTGTGTTCTCAGTCAGTTATCAGGCATTTCAGAGAGCGGGCTTAAGTAAAACTAGCCTGGACACACGCGCCGTTGTGATTTTCTCGAGGTTTGTAGGCGCGACTAGCCATGATGTGAGGATAACATCACCCGGATGTAGAGAGGCGCGCTCCATGGCGCTCAGGGAACTACGAGAAGCACGGACTACCGGCTCCAGAGCACCGCGAACACCAGTCTACTAGTTTAAACCAGTTTATAAAAGGGACTTTCAATGAGGAGGAAAGGATGGACGAGCCAGAGGAACCGACTGGAGGTAATGAAGCTGAGGGCGCGCGCGTCTAAACCGAGGCTCCGTCGCGCGCGCGTGCGATCTCCCTTCAGACACATACAGCACAAACACTGAGAGAGGTCACCAGTTTACCTGCGTTAACACAAGTCAATTAGCCTGTGGAGTGTTAGCTGCCTTTTATTATTATTGTCTACAGCTGAGGAGAAGCAGTCTGAGACTGAGAGAGAAAAGACTTTTAGACTGTTGGGCTGTGCGTTCGTCTTCTACATTGTTGTGTTTTGAGGAGTTTTGACTGTAGTTTTAGCCCAAGTTGTCAGGCAGGTTCTGCAGAACTCAGGTCCACGTTGAGGCTACTACTAACAGCTGTAAACAAATGGTGAAGTATTTAGTACGTACTATTCATGAAGATACACACTCACATTCAGCCCAAAACAGCTGAGCTGAGATTAGACAGTATTCGCCCCTTTCACAAATCCCAGAATGCACCGCGCAACCGGCAACATCCGCTTCACCATGCTATCAATGCTAAGCTACACTATCACGCTGCTTGCCGCGATGGCCTACATTGAATTGATAGCATGCAACACGATAGCTTGCAATAACGTGTTTACACTAAAAACCCACTGCATAAATTGAAAATACAAGTTGACATAACAAGATATGATGTTTAATATCCAAAGAAATATAATATGCATATAGTTACAAAAGCTAGTAGATATCACATAAGTATTTACTTACCAAATAAAGTTGTAAACAGTGTATGTAGCGTAGCTGGCACAGACATAAACAAGACAAAATGGTGAACCGGATGTTGCCGGTTGCGCGGTGCATTCTGGGATTTGTGAAGAGACCGAATAGTAACATACATCACAACATATCAGTGCACAGATGTGACAGTCAGTTCTGTATTCTGGATTTCAGTGGTTTGTAGTACACAGACACCAGTTTCACACTGTCTTTTGCTTTTGAAGAGTTTCATACAGATTACAGAGATTAACAGACATGTAAACTGTACAAATGCAGAAATCATTTTAGGTTTTTATTGTCATTTTAGATTAATACAGTACATACACAGTCCATCTGCCAGTGTTAACACTATTAGAGTTAAATGAACACTGAGGGTGTCAAAATGTAACTCTAATAATTAATTTAACTCTAATAGTGTTGATTTAACACTGACAGATTTACTGTGTAATGAAATAAAGCAATGTTCATCCAGTATCAGGTGCAACACAGAACACAGGGGCAATGACAACATACAATAAATAAATAGTTAGTCGGTATCAATCTGGTATTGAGTATCATGATACTACCTGATACTACTACACAAAGTCAGAATGTGACAGCCTTATTTGAGAGAATGACATAATAAATAATGTTATTATTAGTCTGAAACCTGTTTTGTTTGTCTCAGTTCTAGTAAACATCCTAATACCTGATGATTTTTATTCAAAAGGCTGTGATCTGATATTTAGGGATACTTCAGGTGTCACTAATCTACCGTATAGAGGCACCACTACAAAATAAGCCATTTCACATCAGAGAGTAAGATCCAAGCCCAGATAATCTGAATGAATGACTTCACACAGCTGCTGTTCCAGATAATGATATTATGTTGTCGCTGATACAGATAGGTGTGTTTATTCCACTAAAGCTGTTCTGGACCGCTGTATTATTTCAGTCTGAAACATCTCTTCAGCTATCGGCGGCCGCTGTTTGCAGGCGTTGTCAAGGAGATTCACTTTGTCTACACATTTCTTTCGAGATGCTATTAATAGCCTTTCAACAATGTGTCTGCATCCAGCACACTTCACATCATCATCTGTAGGTTTGATCATGAACATACCTTTTGTGTGGGATTCTGCACACTGTGGGCTGTGATACTGAAATATAACAACAAAACATTTTACTGCACTTAAGCAGCCGCTACAGAGCATCAGCCACAGTCTATACGTCCTGCTCATGAAGCCTTGCGTGAAGATGTTTGATGTAACTTGGTATGAACTGCTACAGCCTAGTTTGTCTGTGTAGCAACTGGCAGATCAAATGACCTAGAAACACCACCAGCAGATACAAGCTCTGCTTTTCCACATGACAGTGTATTGATTTCCTCTCACTCGTTCTCTTTCACACTCTCTCACTTTTTGTTTCTCTAACTTTTGTCAAACTCTTGACCTCACACTGTAATCCTTTCTCATCCTCAGGGGCAAACTATGCCAGCAGCGCCAGAGCCCCTCCTTCTGGTGAAGCTCCTCCACCTTGGTCCGAAAGCCCCTCCCACTCCAGGCAGGCACACCCCCAGGCTGCGACTCTGTCCTGGCAGGCTGCAATCAATGCTGCGAGAAGCGCCAAGGGTGAAAACCCCCAGACGATGAGCGGGCAGTCAGTGGCCGGCTCTGCTCCGGTGGGCTCCTTGTCCCAGAGGAAGAGGCAGCAGTATGCCAAAAGCAAGAAGCAGGGCAGCTCCACCAACAGCAGGCCTCCACGAGCACTCTTCTGCCTCACCCTCAACAACCCTATACGCAGGGCCTGCATCAGTCTGGTGGAGTGGAAGTATCCTTCCATTAGCTTTCTCCTGGGAAGGGGGCTTGACTAGTTCTGGCCGCAAGGTTACCGAGCGCAGGTGATGGTGTTTTTAAAGGATTATTTAATCTAACAGTTGATGTTATGCTAGTGCTTTCATTCCTCATTTAGGCCAGTTAACATGACGTAAATGGTGAGTAGGGTGAAGTATTTCTGTAGATGCATAATTGATTAATTTTTGTTTAGTTTATATCACATTCTTTCTAGTTAATTCAGGTAAAATAAAAAATGCTCAGATAAGCGCCAAGAATTAATCAATGAACCAAATCTGACTTACTGTGTGTCTCAGATACACACAGTATTAACATGCCATGCTTTGTACTGTATGTAACTGACTTTAATTCATTTGTCCTTAACCCTGTGCTTTACAGACCTTTTGATATCTTTATATTACTCTCTATTTTTGCCAACTGTGTGGCCTTAGCCGTGTATGTCCCCTTCCCTGAAGATGATTCCAATTCAACCAATCACGACCTGGTGAGTAGGCTGCCTCTCTTCCTCCTTATTTGACAGATCTTTCATTCGCTTTGCAGAGATATAAGCTTTTGATAATAGATGTTTTTGGTGGATTGATTTATTTTGCTGTACATCCATCCTGAGCCCTTCCTGGTCTTGCATATGATAAGACCTACAGGTGTTCCCCCATGATTGTCTGGTTTTATTTACTCAGGTCGTATATCTTTGGCCCATTGTTCTTTGTGTTTGGCTGTGATTGGTAGTGAATTGTCCTCTCCAGGTTTGTCTTCATTGCAGTATCGTGTTTTGTTTGTCTGGACAGTGCTGTTGAATAGCTTGTATACACAAGGTGCATTTTGTGTTTGCATATATAATGCAGTCTGAATAATGGTGCAAAAGAGAGAAGAGCTTAGAGAGGGTTTCAATCAAAAGCCATTGTGCAGCTGCATCATTTTTGCTTGCAAACTTAATTTGAGGATATTATTAATGCTGTTAGCCCAGCCGTAACTCAATCACATTCCTAAAAGATTGCACTGCTTCCATTCTTTTGTTTATTGATCTTAAACATTCGATTTCATTACATTTACAGCATTTAGCAGAGACTCTTATCCAGACATATCCTTTCAGTCATTTTACATTTGGAGGCACATGTACCATTAGGAGTCTAGCCCAAGGAACCTTACTGATATAGTGTGATGTGCTCACTCTGGGTGGGCACTGAACCCCAGTCTCAGTGGGGAGGCAGTGTTGTTACCCACTGCATTATGCCAATCACACAGGCATAGATTGCACAGATGGCACAAAAATAAAAATAAATTGTGCAAACCATTGTTTTCATAATATAACATATTTATTCATTAAATTGTTGCTTTCCAAAAAAGTCAGTTTTTAATCATGTCAAATCAGATGTTCATCACATTGTGTGAAAATGTCATAATTGGACAATACATCCAAATAGCTTTGAATTCTCTCTTTTCTTGAACACATTAGAAGTAAATCATCATTTGTCCCTCTTCTGTAAAGGACCATTTTAGAGTTTTAAGTACCATTTGTATGCTGTCATGTCTAAATCTGCTGTTATCACACACAGGCAGTTGAGAGACTTGCTGTATCTTTGTGTGTTTGTAAAATGTAGGAAAGTCAATGGAAAGCTCACTGTCACACTACAAACAGACACAATGCAACCTGCGTCATCATCTTATCACTGACAGTCACAGTGGTATTACTGACAGAGGTAGTGTGTGTTTGTGTGAATGTGCTCGTGTGAGACAGTGATTGGCTGTATGTGTGCATGTGGCACACTTTATGAGCCGGAGGAGGGGCATGAGCAGAGATGACACAATACCATCTTCTCCTTTTCAGTACCAATACTGATATTCAGACCTTATGTATCGGCTAATACAGCTGCCTGTCTGATACTCTGCACTGTAGAAATAAAAATTAAAGTATCTTTAAAATACATTTTTTATTAACATTCTTTACTGAATGATGCACTCAGTAGGTTTTTTGGTGAAAAGAAGTGTTAGGAGTGAAAATGCTACAATATGCTGTCCTTGTACTGGTGCAAGTTTTTTTGCAAAGCCTAAAAGTTTTAAAGTTAAACTGAACTAGCAGAGAGTTTTACAGACCACATCATACAAATCAGAATGTCAGGATGCACAACTTGCAAAACTTACATAGTGCAGTGTTAAAAATTAACATCTCAAATCAGACTCACACTAGCAATCACTTATCTCACAGGAAGAAATACACAGCTTTTAACTACTGTGTTTAAGGAATAGTTTAGATATCTGCCAAAATGTATCAATATAACTATATACAATAGTGGATGCTGATAAGGACTTCTTTATGGAGTACTGTGGAACCTTGACTTACGAGTTGAATTTGTTCTGTGACTGAGCTTGTAACTCAATTTACTTGTATACCAAATTAAAATTCTCCATTAAAATGAATACAAATGCTATTATTCTCCCCCAGCCACCCAAAAACCACACCAGTTTGTTTTGTTACGTGTTTTTAAATATGAAAAATTTACTTTTTCAACATGTTTTTATAATGTGGCAGGTGTAGTTACACAGTGCCAACACATGACCTCTTCTTCTCAGCACTGATCTTGGCACTCACTCACACTCGCTAGTGACTCTTAGCCTAGTGAATCGTAACCTAGTTAGCAATAGAACCAGCCTCACTATCTTCATGGCATCCATGGCAGTGTTGAGGCTCTTGTATTTCAGAACAAAAAACTGTCTTCTTGAGAGTGTTCACTTTCATAAACCTTACTTTCTCTGTAAAAACTAGTGAATCTTCAAAAATGTGAATATTGTGAAAACGTATGTGCTCATCATTTAATTAAAAAAGGTAAACGGTAATGTCATATTTTAAAAAGGTAAACTCTTATATTTTAAAAAGGTAAACTCTTATATTTTAAAAAGGTAAACTCTTATATTTTAAAAAGGTTAAATCTTATATTTTAAAAAGGTAAACTTATATTTTGAAAAGGTAAACTCTTATATTTTAAAAAGGTAAAATCTTATATTTTAAAAAGGTAAACTCATATATTTTAAAAAGGTAAACTCATATATTTTAAAAAGGTAAACTCATATTTTAAAAAGGTAAACTCATATATTTTAAAAAGGTTAAATCTTATATTTTAAAAAGGTAAACTTATATTTTGAAAAGGTAAACTCTTATATTTTAAAAAGGTAAAATCTTATATTTTAAAAAGGTAAAATCTTATATTTTAAAAAGGTAAACTCATATATTTTTAAAAGGTAAACTCTTATATTTTTAAAAGGTAAAATCTTATATTTTTAAAAGGTAAACTCTTATATTTTTAAAAGGTAAACTCTTATATTTTAAAAAGGTAAACTCTTATATTTTGAAAAGGTAAACTCATATATTTTAAAAAGGTAAACTCATATATTTTGTATTATGCATTCAGTGAAATTTCAAGCCTATTTTTGTTTTAATGTAGAAATTGCTGGAATAGTAATTTACTCAAACTTAAAATGAAATATTCTGATCATTTGAGATTCTGAGTTTCTGATTTTTATGAACTATGTCATACTGATCTACAGTAAAACAAAAACTTGAAATGTCACTTTACTGTAATGAATATAAAATATGACAGTTTACCTTTTTGAAGTAAATGATAGAGACAGATTGTGTTTAGTCCACACTGGGAGAGAACAGCTCAGCACTTTCCATTGATTTGCACTGCAGATTTCTCACAACTGCTTTTATACTAACATTGCAAATATGTCAAAAAGCTGCTGCGTGAAAACCTGATTTAAGGTTTTTGCCGGATTTCAAGATGCTAAACAGAATTTTAGAGCTTGTCTACCTGCTACTTTATTAGATTAGATTTGATTAAACTTTTTGCAAATGTGATACACACAACAGAACCTCCACATTTAACCCCTCTGTGCAGTGACACACACACTAGTGAACACAGGAGACTTTGAGAACATGTGCCTGAAGCTGTGGGCAGCCCTATCCACAGTGCCAGGGGAGCAGTTGGGGGTTAGGTGCCTTACTCAAAGGCACTTGAGTCATGACCTCCCCGGGGATTAAACTGGCGAGTTCTGAAATCTGCTACTCAAGAAATAAGCTGGTGTTGACATTTTATGGTAAAGCTGTTTTAACTCGGTGTCCTGCAATTTCCCAATCAATTGTATTTAAACTTTGGGGAATGTTTTCCTCGCGAGGGGGTGTGGTTTTTTTCCTCGCAAGGGGGCGTGGTCCACAGAGCATGTTGTTGAACAACAATGAACTTGTTCACAATATTCTAATTTGTTGATGTTGGACTGTAAGTCATTGGCTTCACTGGTTTCCTGTAGCTGCTCGTATCAGATTTAAAACCCTGATACTCACCTACAATACAAGTAATGGACCAGCCCCTCCCTACCTAATGGCAATGGTCAAGTCTTGAGCTGTACCTCGAGCCCTTCAGGCTTGACCCCCCATCCTTCAGGACACGTGGAAGACCGGCATCAAGACTCTTCTCTGTCCTGGTACCCAGGTGGTGGAACAAACTCCCACTAGTTGTTCTAACAGCAGAGTCCCTCACAGTCTTCACACACAGACTGAAGAGCAACTAAGCAGCACTAGTTTAAACACTTATTGTAATACATTGTAAAGCTCTTATATGGTGTATCTTTCCTGCAGTACTGTGGTGCTTTAGCTTTTAGCTAAACTTTAGTTTGCTTCTGGTTTGTGTGTGTGTGTGTGTATGTGCCATGACCACTGGGGTTATAGTGCTGATCTTACTGCTGGCTAACAGATTAAGCCCTTCTGTGGATTAGCTGTCAGTCAAAGGGAGGGGTGGATCTGAGGTTAATGAGGGTCACGGAGCTCTCCTCATTCTACTTTAGTGATGTAAGGCCTTGATGTTTACATGTCTTCTCCAGTACGTTTTCATTTTGAGCCAGTTACCAGTGCTTCTGCCTGAACAGTGGTACTAGATAATAACCACAGACCCCAAAACTTATGTGCTCAGAATTGTAGGGTTCTCCAAGTGTTTGCAGCAAATAATAACCTTCTATAAGCATCAACAAGTCTTCTCATCTGAGTGACTGTGGCAGGGTTCAGTGGTAATATCAGATATTTTCTGTTCACCCAAAATCCTAAATTCATACTTGATAAAATAAATAAATAAATAAATAATTGTGTAGTTTGTGTGGGATGTTGACATTCACCATGTGGACTTGCCAGGAATGGCCGGAGCTGGCTGCTTAGCAGGAAAGGCTTAATTGGTGTTTTAGAGATTAGTGAAGTCTCCTCTTTTAGTCCACATGTGCCATCCTTTGAGAGAGAGTTCATCATACCCAAATACACTGACACGATTCATTTTTCACTAGCCCAGCAGCTTGGAAACAGGTCTCAAATCATATTTTAACATGCAGTACATTTGTAATAATGATTTAAAATGATTATATTGACCTTAAACCATTGTTGGTCAAGACTAAATTTTAGATTTTTATAGTTTGATTATTAGGGTTTTCAGAGATCTGACTATTGTCATATCCCAAAACTTTTGAGGTAGTCAGTTCACACTGTTATTGTTGATGCACATGATAATGACTGATGATGGACTGCATACGCTTCATGTTTGATATAACAGTCTGACTTCAGGCACTTATAGACATGAATGACTGTAAGCACAACATTTGGTGAAGCATGTTATGGTCTTGAATAATCCTCTACACTCCCTCATGTTTTCTTTGAGAAAAGTTAATCCAAAGCCTAATCCTGATGGCATTGTTTCCGCCGGTCCTTATTGGGAATGTAATTTGATTTGATTTAGTAGTTGACGTGGTGCAGGAGGTCATCGTCTTTCAGACGGACAGTTTCTTAGAACAGCTCAGACAGAGAGAGCTCATCTAGAGCGTTTAGTGTTTCAGTGTTTTTTTATTAGACTCACAGTCATGTGGAACACCCCCCCACTAATCCCATCAACAGGTCCTCTCGCTGATGTTTGATTGTTTACTTTCAGAAAGTGCTCGTGTTCTTATTCCAGCCACACTGAGACTGCAGCGCTTGTAATACACTCCTATGTTAGTCAGTGTTTCTTTATACTTTAGCACTCATGCACATAAAGCACAATAATACAGGGGTTAGACAGTGAAAGTGAAACAGCTGTCATGTTAGTGTGGGAGGTTTCATGGCTAAATTGGACCAGTCTGGTGGATCATTAATGTCACATTGCACCAGTAAGAGCAGAGTGTGAAGGTTCAGTTAGCAGGTAAGAGCACAGTTATATAGTATATTACAATGCACACAACATTATGGTGACATACCAGAGTTCAAAAGAGGACAAATTGTTGCTGCACGTCTTGCTGGCGCATCTGTGACCAAGACAGCAAGTCTTTGTGTCTAAATATTATTGAGCCACTTTGGGGTGTTTTGGAGGAGCGAGTCAGGAAACGGTTTCCTCCACCAGCATCACGTAGTGACCTGACCACTATCCGGCAAGAAGAATGGCTTAAAATCCCTCTGACCACTGCGCAGGACTTGTGTATGTCATTCCCAAGACTAATTGACCCTGTATTGGCTGCAAAAGGAGGCCCAACACCCACTAATAAATTATTGTGGTTTAAAACCAGCTGTTTCACTTTCATTGTCTAACCCCTGTATGATAAGCTGTTTTTGCTGCTTGCTGCACATTAGATTAGATTAGATTCAACGTTTTGCAAATGTGATTGCACACAGCGGAATTTAATTCATCCATGCAGTGAAACACACACACACACACTAGTGAACACACTAGGCTGTGAGACCATGTGCCTGAAGTGGTGGGCAACCCTACCCACAGTGCCCAGGGGAGTATTAGGGGGTTAGGTGCTTTGCTCAAGGGCACTTCTGTCATGACCTGCCTGTGGATGGATTTGGACGGTTTGGACACATCTTCTCATTCAATGTTTTTATTTTTATTTATTTTCCTACACTGTAAATAAACACTGAAGTCATCCAGACTGTGAGTGAACACATAAGGAATCATGTAGTAAACTTAAAAGTGGTAAACAAACCAAAACATGTTTTAAATTTTACTTTAAAGTAAACACACAACTGATGTCTCAAACACATTAAGAGGCAAGAAATGCAAGTCATGAACTCTTGACGAGACACAGCTGTTAACTGAAAGCCATTCCAGGTGACTACCTCATAAAGCTGACTGAGAAAATGCCAAGAAAGCTGCATCTAAGCCAGAGGTGCCTACTGTGAAGAATGTCAAATATAAACATGTTTACTTGTTTGTTTACTAAATAATTACAGATGTGTTTACTCATAGTTTAGATGACTTTAGTATTAATCTACAATGCAGAACATTTTTAAATACTGAAATACCACTGAATGTCACTGAATGAATAGAATCATAGGTATAGAATTATTGTTATAATCAGTTTCTTAAATTGTAAGATGTAAAATATCCTGGAAAAATGTGATTAAATGTTTTAATTTTTTTTTAAAGTCACCTTTAATATTAATATATAACAGATTGAAGCAAATTATTATTATTATTATAAAATAAGTATCAAAGTGTAAAAATGTTGACAGAAAACAGTGATTAAACCAGATTTATTTTTTTTCTATAGATATTCACATAGTACTACTCATATTTATTATAATGCCTCTGAAATCCTGCTTTTATGCACGTTTAAACTGGTGGGTGGGCCTTAAGTCTTTATTGGTCAGGTTTTGCAGTGATTGGTTCCCTGACCATTAGCTGTACCCACTGATTAAAGGTGCATTGGCTGATTTTCTTCATTTGTTTATATAAAATGCACAGAACATAAAAATATATTAGTTTAGCAAAGTTATCAGCACAAGTATCGTGTGTGCCTGAGAAAATCCATTTGTAAAATTGCACTATGGAGCAGACCCCCATCCCCATCTGCTCAGCTAAGAAAAATCACACTGTACTGCCAAAGAATGATGAGAAATGTGCTAAAACGAGAATTATCATTGGAAACTATTTTCTAAGATGGAGCAAATAATGATGTGAAGGAAATTAAGCTGGACAGAGAATTTGAAAATAAC
>BRDA01004283.1:20981-35342 GCA_036984385.1 Crenuchus spilurus | reverse complement strand
GTCGCTTTTTGTGGTGTAAAACTGCGTTTGCATGTGGATGAAAGGCCCAAACGCATAAAAATATATGCGTTTATTCAAATACCCGGCTACGTGTGGGCAAGGCAGAGGCGCACTGCGTGTTGTCGGACTGTCACTGACGTCACGTCGGGTCAAAATACTGCTCTCTGCTTGGTAGATTTGAAATTAAACTGTGTGGCTGATTTCTGCGTTATAATAATCTACCTGCTTACTTTACTTATCTATCAATTAATGAATTAATTTATTTATACTTTTGTCATTTTGGTCCTCTATTTATTTATTTATTTATTTATTCATTCATTCATTCATTCATTCATTTATTTATACTTTAGTCATTTTTGGTCCTCCATATTGCTGCATCTCCTTTGTATAAATAGTCAATGAGTCCGGGATGTTTCGTGATTTTTTTACCTGCCCACGTCCCCTGTGCTCGTGCCCCACCAGACCCAGCCCCCACCCCGTTGAGAACCACTGATCTATAAAAATTGAATTAAGTTGCTTGAGATTGACCACTACACATTGGGGATATTTAAATGTGTTTTTGAATTCAATATTAAAAAAAATAATCATTAAAATATTAATTATGGAAGAGTTACAACAAGCAAATTGCACCGATTCATATAACATTTTGGACCAAGTTCAAGTTATTTTGTTTTGTCACGTTCAGAAGTAGCACGCACGTTCCGGAGAAGGGCTGCATCTCGCGGCGGGGTGCTGAATTAGGCACAACACCAGTCTTAGTCTCGTTCTGTCATCCTGTTCTACCAAATAGTGCTTGCAGCGCCAGAGGGCGCCCAGGAGTCAGTTATCGAAGAAGGCTCCTTGCTGCCTAGGGATTTGCCTTAGAAGGCAGCACTGAGATAAGGTGTTTGTAACAGCCTCATGTTTAAAGTATATTCATTAGGCATTAATACACTACCAAAATACTGACATTTTAATTATGGCTCTTAGTGTATCTTCAAAACAATAAAACGCTGGGTGCTGCTGATTGGTTAGCGGCTCCGCTCGAGACCCTGAGCGCGGGGATATGAAAACGAGGCTGGTTCAGATTAGTTTAATGTTCGTCTTCTGTGTTTAATTCTGTGTAATGTCGTTCATTTTGATAGTTTACACGGTCATGCTGTGTCCTAAACCACACCATGCCGTCATGAATATGGTTGGATAGGTTAAGAAAAAGTTTGAATGTTGATTATTCATGAAAACGAACAGAATGGCTAAACTAACTGACTTGTTAGCAACGTTAGCTTAGCAGTTTTATTTCCAGAATAAAATTGGATTAAAAACATCCCACTGCTGACAGACTGCCTCTGGGGTGAGTAAAAAAACTATAACTTTGATTTATTTCATTTACAGTGCCTTTATTCCTCCTGTTGTGTTTATTTAATGTATAGTAGTTTTATGTTCCTGATCAAAAATGGCCGCCCAGTTATAGCTCATTATAAATCCACACCGTATGTGATGGATCTTTTCATCTACTTAATTTCTTGTGACCATTGCAAGGGTTGAAGTTGAATTTATTTATGGCCCGTATAACTAATTGACTTAATTCTGAGTAAAAATAAAAGCATAATATATAGATTATTTTGACTCCGAGAAAACAACTTGATTACAGAATACTTTGTGTCAGTTTAAGAACAACTGTTTTCAACCAATTTTCAGCTTTTGTAGCTAGTGGCGGCAAAAAATATTTGTGTTACTGCTCATACTGATCATTATGATTTCATTAATAAACCAAGGTCATACATCCAATATTACACATGACCAAATTCTGTGTAGTCTTTAACTTCTGACACTTCCTCTTGCATTGCTTCAGTTTCCTGGCCTCTCCTCCTCATTATTGTCATGACCAAACATAGTATCAAGAGCCTCATGTACTGTACACCATTCAGTCATTGTGCTGACCCAGAATGAACTGAACGACAAAGACATCATAAAGCTTTATATACTGGAAAATATTACAATAGTGTTACAATAACAATTGTTAATGTTGCAATAACAATAATCGGTTACACTTATATAGTACCTTTCACATGCCTAGGGCTGCTTTACAAATTAGTTTTTTTTTTTTTTTTTAAGTGAAAGTACCTGAAAAGACATGTTCAGATGCCTTGTGTGGCCATAGTCTGCAGGTAAGATGAATAAAACCACTTTGGAACAAATGATCGATGTGATGAGAAACGTCAACTCTCAAAAAATGCACTACCAAAACATCTTATTTAACATTGTTTATTTCCCCATAACTGAATCCATAAATAAACAGCCATAGGTCACACATACAAATTCTATGTAATTTCTTAACTTTTGTCATTTAAATAAAATATATTAATTTTTACAGCAAACATCATTCAAGATATTGAGAGCTGGCATGGGCAAACTTATAGGCAATCAATGTTTAATTGTTTAACTGTCTAGATAATTATATTTACATGGATAATGTAGAATGAAATAAGTACCATTAGGCAGTGAACAAGACCTAACTGTAAGTGGTGAATATTTTTAATGACTGTATAAATTCTCTCTGACATACAATAACATCTCACAAAACATTAAACCTTAACTCTTTAGATTATCTAAAGGCTTATTTAATCATGCCAACACCTGTACAGCAGTTATGAATATATAATGAACTGAAGTCTAATGATTGTGTACCAGCAGAGGGCAGCATGTGATGGCAGTGAATATGAAATTGTGCAGATTGTGAAAAGTAGAGAAAGAGCCAGTTACTGGTTATAGGCCTGTCATTACAGAGTGATGATCTAGAACCAAACATACTTTTTTGACAAAGTGTAGATGGGTGTATTTAAAGCTATGGTGATTAAAGGAATTCTCAGCCTAATCTCTTATCTGCATCTATAACACAGTCAGTAGAAAAACAGTCACCATTAGAGAGTGAACATTGGAGAGTCATTTTCACACCTTTACATGTAGTTAAAAAATAAATTGTTGGTGTAGTTTAAGTCAAAATTTAAAATTAGACAAATGGATCCGACTGGAAAAAGTGCTCCACCATCAGGGCATAAATATGCTGCTTTAAATGGCTGTGGAACAGAAATAAGTGTGTTCTGTAGGAGTGTGAGAACTACAAATAAGCACACACAGTATAACTAATGAAAACCAGCCAGTGCTTATAGTTATTTTTTCAGGTTTTATACAAGAAGTCACATAATTGTCACTAAAATAAATGTTATTGGCTATAATTAAATTTTCTTTACATTAAAAACAACACAAGCATCAGGGAGATTGTTTTTTTTTTCAGTATAATTTTGTAGGAGAAATAAAAAAGTGGATTTAAAAGGCTACTGGGGATGAGGTCTATCATGCAAGTCATCCTAACCTACTTGTCCTGAATTTTTCCAGATTGTCTGTCTGATCCTCATCAGCAGGAATTCAAAGTAGCACCTCTGTCACTACAAACAAAGCTGCATCTGTACAGCAGAGCTTGAATATTCATGAGGCAGATGAAGGCATCTCAGTGGTGCAGGTATTTGTCATTCTCTTAATAAGAATGTGATCAGTGAAGCAGAAGAGTTAGAAATGACTCCTGCTGGGCTTCAGGGAGGTGGAACTGTCAGCTCATATGCTTCATGGGGGAAAAAAGTGGTGATCCATTTATTACACGCAGTTCTGTGTGTTCTTTTCTCAACTGTAATAATGCTCAATAATGATTGCTCACATAAATATGACTATGACGAGTCCACAGCACGTTAACTGACAGATTTTTGCAGAAATGTAATCTGAATAAGGTCCGTAAACTTGTGGATTTTTGTGTAAAACGTGCAGCCTGTCAAGTTTAATTCGTTACTATAACTTTTGTGGTTGTAAACTGTTAAATAGATTAGTTGAATTGGAGTAATATGAAATAAAGATTTCTCAAGCTTTATGTGGAAATTTTGACACCCTGGTTCAAATGATCAGAATCAGATTTATTGGCCAAGTATATTGATACAAAGAATTTGTTTCTATCTGCTGGTGTCTCTTCAGTATTATATAGAATATAGAGGTAATGTACATACAATTTACAGGCAATATACAATGTTAAAAAGTGCTTTCTACAGATGGTGGTGCACAATTTATATTTTTCCTGAATTTAACAATTTGAAAATTTGGAATAAAAAATATGCCAAATCTTTGGCACATGCATCACTATATTGTTTTCCAAAATGTTAAACAAGTAAATAAACAACTGTGTATTAAAATGGGCAGGTGTTTCTGTAGAGAGTAATTAATTTCATTAAGAAAATAAACAAATGTGATTTGACCAGGGTATCCAACTTTGTACATAAGGCCAAGTAAAAAAAAAAAATTGGTGATCATCCTTTTTCACCAAAAATGTTGGGTCGTGTTTTTTTTTTTTTTTTTTTTTTTTTTTTTTTTTTTAGATCGATGGTAGAAAAATATGTAGCGAATATTAAAATGATGCTGAAAACGTGAAATGGGGTCACCATCATGCTTCCCGTCGCTGTATTCCTGGTAAAATGCATCTAGTGCAGAGGCGATTGCTCTAAGACTGCAAGGGAAGCTCAGCTTCCCCTAAAATGTCAAAAAAATAAGTGATCAATAATATACTGTTGTGTGTACACGTCATTGACTAAATATGCGCTACAACGCGCTCAACTTTTGTTCAGAATCAGCTTCTTATCACTGGTAACGACGCGGCTTTCCTCTCACTCATTCCCGCAGCTTCACAGTGCTTTAAACAGGGTGGACGCAGAGTTCAATAGCGAAACAAAGAGTGCAGCAAAACGAGACGAGTCATTGGATAAATGTTGGGCTTTGTCCCGCCCATCGGACGCTCATTTGGTGCGCTGTTTTGCGTAAAAAAAAAAAAAAGGTTGGGTACTTTTTAGAGGGTCGGGTGGGGATGATCACCAATTGTTTTTTTTTTTTACTTGGCCTAACTTGAGAGCTCATAAAAGTGTTTTTGTTAATTTCATGCTACTTATACCATGTCAAAAAGACCGTGATCAATTCACTCATTTTTTTTTTTTCAAAATTTCTGCATAATCATTGTCATTCAGAGTAATTTCCCCTAGTTTGCTTTACTTTTGCATGTATCTAATCATCAGCTATGCAGTGGCGTTACAGTAGTACTCTTACATCACTCTTTACACTCTTTTCTTTTTAAATCTACATACATACGTGGTAACATTGCATCTCTTCATCAATTTATAAAAGACCATCAGTTCACTTAAAAACGTTCTTAACACGAGTGCTTTGCTATGAGAGAAACATGGACTCAATTTTCTTTATGCAACCCCTGGCAAAAATACCCTGCTTTGTTACATTTGTCCAAATCAAGAAGAGAAAAAAGGACTTTCTGAACTTCTGATACAAATGAGAAATGAAAAGAAAAAATGGGCCCAACAAGAGAGCTGTCAATTTAAACAATGGAAGTGATTAAAAAGTTCCTTCAAGAAGGAAATCTATCCTGGATTGTGTTAAAATATGTCTGTTGTTCTCAGTCAGCTGTCTAAAGTTGCAAGTATAAATAAAATGGGAAGGTATTAAAAAGGAAAACATACAGGTAAACCAAAGACAACATAAAGACCAAGTATCAGATTAGAAAACAAGTAAAATGCCTTAAAAATTGAAAATGCATCACGGTCATGCTGTTTGCCATCAACAGTTGGGCCCCAAGAGAGCAAAACTTGGCAGTGCACTCTTTGTGCGGGTAGGTGGTGCTCTCTCTCTCTCTCCCTATCACTTTCACATTGCAATGTCCGCTGGCTCAGGCGTTTACTGATTGGTCCATTCGGAGCTGGGAATCCTGTGCTTTCCTCCAAGCGCATTAGGCTCCCCAGTGACGGTGTATCAGCGGTAGTTCAAAAAGAGGTGGTGGCTGCATCACACGCAAAGGAGAAAGCTGGTGTTTGTCTTCACCCTCCTAGAGTGAGGGACAGTGCACAAGTCATGGGGAGAGTCCTAATGGAGGGGATGGGCTAATTGGCTACTACTACATTGGGAATGGGATCAAAATTGGCAAAAACAGGAATTTAGAAATAAAATGATTTAAAAAAATTTAAAATGCACAACAAAAATTAAAATGGGTGAAGCAGTGTCAGTGTTTGTGACTGTAATACATCAACGAAATGGAACTTGCATTAGAAAGTCAAATGAAAACCAGTGTCACGACTGAAAAATTTCCTCACTCATTTATTAAGTAGGGTTCCATGTCAGTTCAAGGACCAGAGGAGATAGCAAAAACACTTTTCTGATTCCAGCTGTAGAAAATGATGATGAAATCATTTTCTAAGATGATAATGCATCTTAGCACAGAGCAAAAAGTGTTCTTTAGTGAAGACCATGGCACAAAGAACTCAGGTCATTACAAAAGCCTGAGGAGGAGCAACAAAGTACAAAGGGTTTTCTTCTCGATTCCATTTTCACCTCAAAATTACTTATTTTTCCTTTAAAAATTACTTATTTTTCATTTGTTTATGCATGTCACACAAAGTCAGACTGTTCATGTATTAAACAAAAATGTGTTAGTTTAAATTAAAAGCTTGGTTAGTGTGTTAATTTTAAAAAGTTTAAAGCTTATTATCTTTGCCAGGAGTTGTAATGGGTGATAATAGGAACCAGAGGCGGTGTTATCTATAATACAAATATAGCCAATGAGCTATAATAAATAAATGTTGTGTACAATACTTGCGGTGTTTAAATAGTGTTAAAAATGCTAAAACCCAACTCCTGCATGTACCTCTGTGCTATGAATAAATTTTAAAAGTACAGGCACAAAACTTTTATTGAAAGAAATTTGTAACCATGCAATAATTGTGAGGTAGCTTTTGTAAGCATTAAAGACTCCGAATGTTACGATCACCACTACTTTTAACAATTCTAAGTTTCTTGATAATGGAACATTGCACATAATACCACTCTGAATGACAACACGTTAAAGATTTATTGATGCAGGAATTTTGGGGAAAAAAATCCCCTTTGAGATTGTGAAGAATAGCTGTGGTTGTAAATCAAAGGAAACCAGGTTTAATTGCTGAAGGCTGAAATAATTCCAAGACACACTTAAGGTGGCACTTCCAAAAAGAAGTTAATTCCATACTTGTATACAGGGCATGGGGATAAGGCTAAAGGAACACAGAAATCAGATAAGATTCATTTAAGAGGCTTATGAATTATGTACATATTAACAAAATGTAGTTGAAGTAGCTTGAAGCAATCTTTGGGTTCCTCGGACACAATGGGGAAATTTAAAAAATGCAGATGTACAATAGTTAAAAACCCTTCAGTTCCCTTAATAGGATATAACTGTAATAACCCTTCTTTACCTTTTACATAGCTGACAATGAACAAACTTAAATACAAAAGCAAAATTCATCTGGCACTGTTTACAGTTGGCATTTGTTGATGTGAGAGACCAAAAAAGCCCACAGAGTTAGTAACGTTAGTGTATATCACTGTAATCTGCATTTAAGCAGGAGAAACGGAGTTACAGTCCACTGGAAAGTTTCTTCCCCCCAGGAAAAAAAATATTCACACAGTCTCAGGGGGCCCAGACACCATCTGATTGTAACCACCTTATAAAGTGCTTTCTCCAAAAAGGAAGGAAAAAAAATCATTTTCATCATTACAATAAATCTGTGTAAGTACAACAATGACGACTGAAAGTAATTAAAAAAAAATCTTATAACAACAACTGAATGAGGATGTAAGGGCAAGAAAGTTCAGGCACAAGCTGAGAGTTCTCTCCCTGTAGTTTTCATTTCTTGAAAGGCGTCAGTCTGCCGATGTTGTGCCAGAAGTTGGAGCTTTTGCGTTTAGGTTCAGCCAGCATGAAGACCTGCTGTTGGGGCAGGCTGGTGGGCAACGTAGGGTGTTTCTGACGCAACAGGAAATCGTAATAGGGCCGGGTCACTGCTGTAGAAACAAACATATTATTTAGTTTATCAGCATTATCTATCAGTGTAGTAATCTAATACAAATAAAACCCTAATACCAACTTTTATTATATACTCAGTTGTACACAGTCTGTGTAATCTCCATAAAAAAAGCAATGGAGCAATTGGGAATTGGGAAACCCAATGGGAATTGGGTTTTGGCTGAATTGGAGGGTTTGTAATGAAGATCTTATCATTCAGCATCAGAACCTGACCTCATTAAATCTCTTGTGGATGAATGCAATCAAATCCTCACAGCAATGTGAAATGAGCCTTGTCCCAAAAAATAGACCACTTACTGTAAAATGTTATGAAAATTCTTTGTTTATCGATTGAGTGAAGTGCCTTGCTTACATTTTAACAGTTGAATTGAAATCTCACTTATAAAGTTCTATGATATTTGACGATCCTGGTCTTTAAAATTATGGAAAACTTCTCATGAATTTGTAGGTTGCTACATTAAATATCCCAGCCCTGATTGAGTGGTCACAATGTTTTCACTTTTCTTGTTTCTCATCTTATAACCATTACAGTCTAACAGAGGTGCAGCTACAGTTTTTCTATAATTAATTAAACTTTAAGTACATTTTTAAAGCAGCAAAAAAAAATTTCTTTTCCTTTGCTGCTGGTGTAATTGTGCAACAAAACATCATTGTAAATTTATCACTGATATAAAAAAACACAGCTAAACTGCTGTCACCTTTGGGTTTCCCGGCTGGATGGCTTTTACAGGCGTTCAGCATGGCCTGTTTCTTCTGGACCTCAGTGATGGAAAAACCTGCAGGGAGAAACAGGAAGAGTGAAGGATGCTATGTCCTTTAACTGTCCTCCTGTTACATGTTCAGGAGCTATGTATTTTGTTCACTTTAGTAGGTTTAAGTGACGAAAGTGAAGAAACAATAGTTTAGGAGAGAGGTCAGAATTCTTTTTTAAAAACTTTTTTATCAAAAATAGGGAGCACACTAGGAATATGTTTTCCAGCCAAACCTTTTATTTGTGATAAAGTAAATTACCTTAAAAAATATTTTTTTTTGCTTATACAGATGGCTTTGAGAGAGAGAGCTTATGACCCAGACTGCCCGTATTATATTTCAAGGCTGAGTACTGGCAGGCTGACGCAGCGTTTACCTTCAGTGTGAGATGGATTTGTGCCCGTTTATCTTCAGGATCAGCATACAAATCCACTGCACTGCTGCCAGTGACAAATTCCCAGAAACTGTGCCAAATGCACCCATTTAAGATTTAATTCAAGCAGAACAGACTTGTTGGGAACAGGTAGAAGGCCGTGGCATCAAAATTTGCCCTAAAGCATCCCCTTAAAAGCACCAGTCAGATGTTGCAAATACTTACAAATGTTTAAAACTTGAATACTGCAGTGCTAGGTCATTTATTTGTACATTATTTTGCAAGTCATAAATTACTTTAAGTGTAAATACTGAGAAAATTTCAGTTTGTTTGGCATCCAAATAAGCAGTTTTAACAAGCATTAAAAAGCGTGCATAATCATAAATTCTTGGTAACTGTTAGTAGGTGGTTCATTATGATAATAAAATATAAAAAAAGTACCAAAATGTTTTGTTGCATCTAAGCAATATGCTGGCTTCATCAACCATGTCAGTACCCCGGCTGGAAAATATGTAATAACCACAAGACTGTTATGAAGAGCAAAGACAAATGCAGCTGCTTTTCAGCATCTCCTGTTTATCAGTTGGGCTAACAGACCACACGATTAAAAAGTCTGAAACAGCTGGTAACCATTTCATTATCAAAACTAAAGCATCAAGAGATTATTAACAATCATTCAGAAGTACACATTTAAAATGCCAGGTTGAGGCAGTATTTGTGGTCACCTGAGATGTAGATGTAGAGGTGTAAGAAGCTTGTTGATGGTTATATGAAGCGATTGATTTCAGTTATTTTTTCCAAAGGATGTGCAACCAAATATTAAGTTGAGGGTACCAATAATTTTGTCCGGCCCATTTTTGGAGTTTTGTGTGAAATTATGTCAAATTTGCCTTTTTTTCCTGTTTTTTGTGTTGTTCCAATACACGCACAGGAAATAAACATGTGTATAAGACACTATTATTAAAATTTTATTTTATTTTCCTGCCGTTTTCTTTTGACAGAGTGGAGTTGAAGGGGCAAAATTTATCGTATGTGAGATCAGCTTTGCTAAATTATTCAAACATATTTAATCTTAACACGGTGTTCAGGGACAATTTAGAAACAGGATTCACTGTGTATCCTCATAGGATATTCTCCACTCGTCATGTTTTTCATTAATTTTAATTAATTTTAAGAATTAATAGTATTGACAGTTCATCGTAAACTCAGAAATACTATTGCTAATAGAGTTGTGAATCTGAATACACAGGGGGTTTAAAGGAAAACACCTTACTTTTATATGTACAATAAACTGCACAGTCAATATGCTGTAGAGGAGGAAGCTAACCAAAATGCAGAGTTTGTGGCTATTCATTCAGTCCATATAGTGATGGACAAGTACTTTTAATTTACTTAAGTGTGCATTCAATCATAGTGTCTCAGGCAGACTGAACTGAGGCATTGAGATCCAATGTTGCTCTGTATTCTTGTGCCCTTTTAGGACAAGACAATCCTGATTTTAGGAAACCAGAGCAAAATATGCCTACCT
The DNA here is from genome assembly GCA_036984385.1 of Crenuchus spilurus. NCBI lineage: Eukaryota > Metazoa > Chordata > Actinopteri > Characiformes > Crenuchidae > Crenuchus > Crenuchus spilurus. Next base: position 24,776 of record BRDA01004283.1, on the reverse strand, counting down.
TACAATGCCTGAATCAATCTGTTTATATTTTACATTTGTGTTGCATTTATTTATTTTATACAAGGAACTGCAAAGATTTATAATTTTAAACTATTTTATAGCAGACTGCGAGTGTGTGAGGGGGGGTTACCTGTCTCACGGTCATGTTGCACCTGTTCTCTCTCGTCTCTGAAGGCTCGAAGCCAGCGTTGTTTCTGTTCAGGTTTCTTAGCATAGAGCAGATGCACCTCGTCTCCACATAGTGAGCGCAGTTTTAGTGCATTTTTCACACTCACATTCAGCTCCTTATCTTTCCCGTCCTCCACATCCAAAACCTCCATCTGGTCCATGTCCACTCGACCCTTATAGTACAGCATGTCTCTACGCAGTAGATCCTGAAGCAAATGCAATCAGAAGCTCAAACTCAGTCTCAGAAAAAGAGAAAGGCATGTCAGTGGTGTCTTTGTGGCATATGAAGGGCTTACAGTACATCCAGGTCTCTGTTAAAAATCATGGTGTAACGTTATATTATTGGTCACTCATTTAGCTAATTTAAAAATTGTTCTGTTCAAATATAACCACGTTTGTAGAGTGCAAAGAATGAACATCTGTTACATTTTTTGCCCTGTATAGAGACAAACTGAAAAAGTTTAAGTACAAAGCCAAACCTACCAATACTGAGTGCAAATCAAATGTTAAACTACTGAATATAATTCACAATTTGATATGTAATTATATTCCAATAGTTTAGCAAAGCAATGATGAGTTCATTAAGTACATCAGATCTGCTTTTGCAAACAAAACTAAGTGTTTTTGTTTTAAATAATCTGTCTGTTTCAGAAAGTCACAGATTTTGCTGTAGTCTTACCTTTTTACAGTAGACCATCTGGTGGTTGAACAGGAAAAACATACGCTGTTGGCTCTTCACTTGAGGTGGAGAGATTTTGGTCAGTTCTCCAGAATAGATCAAATCTGAGCTCCTACTGAGGATATCCTCTCCCTGACACACACACACAGGTATTTCTACTTATAAAACAGTCCGTTACATTTCATTTGTGTTGCAACAATGGTTGTGACATTTGAACATAAAAATTGGCTTTTGCCATTAAAACTTGACAAACAGAATTAAAATCCATACTCAAAGTGGAATTTTATCATTGATACCACGCCAAGTGGTGTCACACGAATAACCTCAAGAATTACATCAACAAAATTATTTTAAGTGTTGTAGTTATATTATGATTATTACTCACCTCCCAGTCCTCTATGGAGCTCTGCCACTGGGCGATCTTATCAACATTCTCCAGACGCCTTTTCCTCTCATTAATCAGCCTGGCCACGTTCTTCATCCCATTTAAGGCTGCCTCCACATCTTTGTAGTCCCTAAAATTAATGCATTTTCCCATATTATATAAAACATAAGAGTACAGCACAGTCTTAACTGTCTGGTTAAGTTAGAAAACACTTGACATTAGGAATCATAGAGTGGTATATATTATGGCACAAAAACTATAAAACATTAAATGTTTTGTAATAAGAGTTGCATCTCACCATTAAAAAAAAAACAAAACTGATATCTTGGTATGATGTTGCAGTAGCCATAGTCATTTCATTTCTCATGTTATGTGCCAACAAATTCTGTAAAACACGTTGCGCTGCTTCTGGGTCACCTATTCCGGTATACCTAAGATGACCATAATTGATGTCTATTGCATATGCTGGCTGACATCTGATACTTTGTCACTGTTTATTTAAAATTTAAATAATATAAATTGGCAACAATATTAAAAGGGAAACAAACAAACAAACAAAACACTAGCTACGGTGGGCAAAATAAGTATTTGATACACGAAGATTTTACAAGTTTTCCCACCTACAAAGAATGGAGAGGGTTGTAATTTTTATTGTAGGTACACTTCAACTGTGAGGGACAATAAAAAATCCAGAAAATCACACTGTATGATTTTATTGCATGCAGACTCCAACCTTTCCACCATGGCCAATACCAAAGAGCTATCTAAGGACTCCAGGGACAAAATTGTAGACCCACACAATTCTGGGATGTCAATCTTCCTTGGTCTGGCGCTCCATGCAAGATCTCGCCTCATGGGGTAAAGATGATTTTGAGAAAGGTTAGGAATCAGCCAAGAACTACATGGGAGGACCTGGTCAATGAGATCTGGGACCACAGTCTCAAAGAGGACCATTAGTAACACACTACGCCAACAATGTTTAAAGTTCTGCAGGGCATGCAAGGTCCTCCTGCTCACGCCAACACATATGTCAAGGCCCGTGTGAAGTTCGTCAGTGACCATCTGGATGATCCAAAGAAGGCATGGGAGAAGGCCATGTGGTCAGATGAGACCAAAATAGAGCTTTTTGGTATCAACTCCACTCACTGTTTTTGGTGGAAGAAGAAAGATGAGTACAACCCCAAAAACACCATCCTAACCGTGAAGCATGGGGGTGGAAATATCATACTTAGGGGGTGCTTTTCTGCAAAGGTGACAGGACAACTGCACCGTATTTAGGGGAGGATCGAAGAGATCATGTATCATGAGATTTTGGACAACAACCTCCTTCCCTCAATAAGAGCATTGAAGATGGGTCGTGCCTGGGTCTTCCAGCATAATGACCCGAAACACAGCCAGGGCAACTAAGGAGTGGCTCCATAAGAAGCATTTCAAGGTCCTGGAGTGGAATAGCCAGTCTCCACACGTGAACCCAATAGAAAATCTTTGGAAGCAGCTGAAACTCAAAACTTGAAAGATCTGGAGAAGATCTGTATGGAGGAGTGGGCCAAAATCTCTGCTGCAGTGTATCAAATACTTATTTTCCCCACTGTAGATATTAGGGCTGCAAATCTTTGGGAATCGAACAAATTGATCCGGAATCGATTCTTGGGGTCACAAATCGATTTTTTTCCATTTCATTCATATCCGAACGAAATACTTTACCGTTGCAATCTCTGCAAATTGCATGAGTCATGTCAAGCCCTTTCTTACCCGGGCTGAGTTGACGGTAAAATCCAAAGTGTTTCCAAATGGTTGCTTTCAAAGACCGTGGCTTGGCTTGCATGTCTGTACATAGCCGACGCTGCTTCCTTGTTTTGCCTAGCACTACGGTGGCTGAGAAGGCACCTCCGCACCCGCAAAAAAAAAAGATTTTTTGAAAACGAGAATCGATTCCGAATCGTTCAATGTTAGAAACGCAATTCGAGCTCGAAGCGATTTTTTTCCTGCACCCCTAGTAGATATCTTTGAGACGGATCTATTATTGGTTATAGAAAAATTCTGTTACTCTGTAAGCAGTTAAGAGGTTGTGATGTTTTCTGGTTTGGTCATGTGAGATTTGGCATAAAGCTCATCACATAATATAAGCTACTGAGAACTCAGCTAATACTTAGTTCCTTCAGGGCAGCATACCTGTGCTGAGGGTTTGTGTACTTCAGTAGCTCAGCCAGCTGGAGAGGGTACTTGCAGATTTTCTGGACTGGAGTCAGGAGGAAACCATCCAGAGAAATGTCGATCATCTTTTGAAGCAGACGGCACGCTTCGAAGAAGAAGACATACTTGTTGAGCTTCATGAGTTTGGACAGCTGGACACAAGCGTTGGGGTGATTATTGCAGTACTCCGAGTAGATCTGGAAATCTGTTTGCTGCAGAAAATTGAATGAAATGAATGATCAGTGATATCAAAGGCAAAATAACAACATAGGAAATTTAACCATTATGCAGTTAAACAAAATCCAAAATTCTAAAGATTATGCTGCATATCTCAGATTTTATTCATTGTTTTTTCTTCATAGGTTGTAAC
>BRDA01004282.1:1424-18004 GCA_036984385.1 Crenuchus spilurus | reverse complement strand
TTCACAGTCAGTGTTGCTTCCTAACTGGACAGGTTGGTTTCACAGAAGTGTGGTTGACTTGGAGTTACATTGTGTTGTTTGAGTGTTCCCTTTATTTTTTGAGCAGTGTACATCACTTTGCCTGTAATGAATTTTTTGAGATGCACAAGCACACGTCAACTAGTTGGTACCTTTAACCTTCCCAACATGGATGAAATAAGTTTGCTCCTGAAGTGTAATTTTATATGAAAAGCATTTTTCTTTATGGACTATAGCAAGACGTCCTCATAACAATAAAATGAATTACTCATACTTTGTACACTCACATACAGAAGCTTGTCACTCATACTCAGAATTTTATAGTATGTGACTCATCACTTCAGCATCTACCAAAAAAGAAAACATTGCGTTGATGCTGTGACTCTGACTCTAACTCTCTCTCTCTCTCTTTCTTCCTCTCTCTCTCTCTCTCTCTCTCTCTCTCTCTCTCTCTCTCTCTCTCTCTCTCTATGTATATATACAGTATATATATCCTCAGTTATTTTCTTAACACTCCTTCTAAGTTCAGCACAAATGGGCGGGGCTAACCTACTCTAGGCTGATAAGCTGCATGTAAACATGTTGGTTTTTGTAAAATCCCAAAAACAATGAATTCAAAACATTGCTTTTGCCGCCCACTTTCCATATAAAGAGACTTGAGAGTGAACGCTACATTTAAAGCTTGATTAATGATTTTTTTAATACATCATGCATTTTTAAAACAACATGATTTTTTAATGCATCACTCTCTTTTATTCCTAGCGTTCCATGATAATGGCCTTTCAGTCATTGTAAGCTTCCAGGCTTCTGTTTGTATGATTTGTATATTGTGTTGACATGAGGATAAATGCATCAATGGAAGTCGTTTTTATACACAATAAAGCATTTTATTTTACACATAATTACAACTTTTATCCAGCAGTTTCAGCACCTGCACAACATAACTTGCAAATCCATTGACTTGTAGCAGGTCTGGCTACTTGGATGTTAGGTGCTATTCCTGTTTTCTCTGTGGATCCCGAGGCCACTATACCCATAGTGCCTGATTCTCACAGAAGATCGCTGGTCTGTTCCTCTAAAAGAGTAGAGATGTTACCCTAACGTGTTGGCTAAATTTCATACTCCTAATCATCTCCATCTTCAAAAACTGGCTTAGTCTCTCCTCACTTCAGAGTTCAGAGTTCTGGTGGACCGGCTTCTGAAGCATCATCCAGATGGATGCTGACCATTAATGGGAGTAACTGTCCCTACTGTATCCAGGGAAGGCTTTCTACTAGATTTTGGAGCATTTCTGTGAGGATTTGATTGCATTCAAGAGTGCTAGTGAGGTCACAATGTTGAATGTTCACCACCACCTCATCCCCACCTCATCCCAAAAGTATTAGATGGAGCACCATCATTTTAGAGAACACAATGCTGGGGGGCTACATACCCAGCCTATGCCTGGCATTAGGCATGGTGCCAATAGGTTCATCCATCCATACATTATATTATCCACTTAATGGTGATCAGGGTCATGGTTAGTCCTCTATCCCCTCTCCGGCAGGACATTAGCCAAACCCGGGACAGGACATCAATCCATCGCTGATAGCATACACAGAATTCACACGAGCTCCATGTTTTTGACCTGTGGGAGGAAACCGGAGGAAACCCACGCAGACACGGGGAGAACATGGAAACTCTCTCCAGATGAGGACTTGAACCCAAGACCAAGGTTCATGTTTAGTCCTATTCTATTAGTAGTACTTCTCTACAGGGCCTAGACAAGCTGTGTGTGCATTTGTATGTCTGTGTCAACTTATGCATTCATTAGAAGGGGTGTCCACAAACATTTGGCCAGTCATTATTTCATTAGCATGCTTACACAAGCCTAGCTGGTGACTCGTTTGACGTGCAAAAATATAGCAAAAAAAAAATTTAATCGTGACCTCATTCAGTTGTGCATCTGGGCAGAAGTGAATATAGCATGTCCAGCTCTGGGCCAAAAGCACAAAAATAGGGAAAAAAGGAAAAAAAAACAAATGCTGCTTTTTGATTGGCTCCAGCTGGGAGTAAATGACGTAGCCGAACCTGAGTCAATGCGCGCGCAGCCGCCGTTAATGCGCTCAAACGGCGCGAGCTGCAGCTTCAGCAGCACTGAGCGGTTAAACGGCTCTGAGGGAAGAGAGAGTTTGTGTGGATAACTTTATTCTCAGGCGATTTTTTTAGCTCAAAAGTTCGAGTTTTTGGACTTTAGTGTGCTAAATCAGTCTCTCGGCGGATTTTCGTTGCCGTTTTGTGCGACGTTTAAGCGCCGGAAAGGCTGTAAAACACTTAATTAACGGTCCAAAGTGACGAGTCTGTGAACACTTAGCATTGTTTGCTAACTGACGTCTTCTAACGGACTTTGGGACATGAGGCGGACTGAGGCAGCTCACTGAGCCTGCTTTTCGTGACTTTTCTCCGTGTGCGAAGTCGCTATGGTCGCTCTGGCCGTCGGACTCCTGGCCGTGTGCGCGCTGTCCCGGCTGACGCTCGCCGAGCCGCAGGCGCAGGCGCAGGGCGGTCGCTTCGTGTGCACGGCGGTGCCCGCCGGCGCGGACCTCAGTTGCCCCGTGGAGAGCGCGAGCCGCGTGCAGGGCGCGGGCGAGTTCCGGGGCACCGTCGTGCAGCTGCGCGAGACCGTCCTGCAGCAGAGGGAGACCATCGCGAGCCAGCAGGGCACCATCAAGGAGCTGAACGCCAAGCTGTCCCGCTGCGAGGCGGCCGCCGCGCAGGACGCGCGGGACGGCAAGGCGCGCGGCGGCGCGCGCCGCAAGGACTACGGGAAGAACACGATGGGAGACCTGCCGCGGGACCCCGTGGAGACCATCGAGCAGCTGGGCAAGACCATGCAGAGTCTGAAGGACCGGCTGGAAAGCTTGGAGGCGAGTTTGCAGAACTTGTTTCATGGTTTTGATGTCTTCTCAAACTCGTACACGTCATTTTAGTTATATTTAGTTCTATTAACACTAAAGAATGATTAGTATTCATTAGGTGTGACAACTAAATAAACATTTATAATGGTTTAGTCCATCTGTTACATTTTATTTTGTCCATCTGTTTATTTTTGTCAGGCACTGTAGGTGTCATGTATGTTTAGAATGTTTATTATTATTATTATTATTATTATTATTATTATTATTATTATTGTTGTTATTATTATTATTGTTATTGTTGTTATTATTATTATTTTATTATTATTATTATTGTTGTTATTATTGTTATTATTATTATTGTTGTTGTTATTGTTATTATTATTATTGTTATTACTATTATTATTATTATACAGCTATTTTATTGCAGGAGTGATGTAATTTAAATGTGATTAAATGATACATTTCTGTACTGTTAAAGAGGGAAACTTCAGATATTCACAAAATTTGAGATGCAAGACAGATTCTTCATTCAATATTTGGGGCTTAAATTTCAGCAAAGCTGCTGTATGTTATGGTTTTCGTGATATATATAATATATAATAATGATAGTAGTATAATAGCATAGTAAACAAACCAATACATGTTATTACACTACGAAGCACACTTATATGTCCATCATACGTTCAAGTCCCAAGTATCTAGTCTACAGAATGTTAAGACTACACAAGGTTTAAACTCCTCCACCAGGTAAATATTGAGTACTCCTATTCTCACACACATTATATTACAGTCTTCATAGCTACACTTGTAGGATTTGTTCCCACTGCCCTGTTATAGCTTAATGTTGCTACATCTACACTTCCAACCAGTCTGTACCTTTAACCTTCCCAACATGGATGATATGAGTTTGCTATTAAAGCTTAACTGTATGTAAAAAGCCTTTTCCTTATGGAGACTATCACAAAATGTCCCTATAATTTAAAATGACTAAACCTGGTCCTCACAAAAACAGTAAAATGAGCTACTCGCATGCACACAAGTGTACATCACACATACTCAGAATTTTATAGTATGTGACTCATCACTTCAGCATCTACCAAAGAAAGAAAAGGAACATTGTGGCACTTTTGATGCAGTGACTCCATCAATATTTATATATACATGTATGTGCTACAGTCAGCAGAGCTGTAGGAGCTGATTCAAGTTTTTCTCCTGCAGCAGCAGCAGCTGCGTGCCAATGTGTCAGGTGCGGCGTTCCCCAACGAGCTGCGCGATTTGCTGAAACGGCGACTGGGTGACCTGGAGAGCCAGCTCTTGAGAAGAGTGGCAGAGCTGGAGGAGGAGAAGAGCCAGCTTTACAATGAGACAGCAGCCCACCGCCAGCGTACGGAGAACACTCTGAATTCCCTGCTGGAGAGGATTACTGAACTGGAGAGAAGTATGTTACACGGACTGTGAGCTACCAGTTCTTTTCTGTATCGTTTTTTTTGGGCTGATGGCCTATTTGAATGATATTTCCCACTGTTTCATTGATTGTATTTTTAACCAGACCACATCAGGTTAGGAAACATCAACCAAATGTTCTCCATTCGCAATTGGTGTTAGTTGGGTTGGTGTGCTTTGGCCTTTAGAAACTGCCTTCAATACTGTAACATAGACTTCATGACATTTCTCAGTAATCACAGCAGACCCAGAGAGAAGGTTTGCAAAGCTTTAAGGGATGTTAAAGCATTTTGATGGGGCTACACGGTGCTTAATATGTGCAAAATGCTGCTCACCTTTCCCTGTTGCTCCTACTGGGGAACTCATTGCCTCTGGCCTTGCTGAATGAAGAGTTTATCCGTGACCCATCTGGCACCACGAGTCAGTCTCATTTCCATTTTCGGCATTGAGGACAGGGTCAATGGCCCAAACAGGACTAATTTACTAATGACAACAAGTGATCAAATCTGACCCAGTAGCATCTGCATTGCAGTTCACTGACACAGCAGCACCATCATTTTATCTAGATGTTAGCCTCTGCAAATCAAAAACAAAACAGAGTCATGTTTCTATGGGCTGATGTTGAATTTCACATCCTTCTTTGTTCTCATAGGTAACAGTGCATTTAAATCCCCAGAGGACTTCAAAATATCTCTGTCCCTGCGCACAAACTACCTGTATGGTCGCATCAAAAAGAGTCTACCAGAGATGTATGCCTTCACTGTGTGTATGTGGCTCAAGTCCAGCGCTAGCCCTGGCATTGGCACTCCATTCTCATACGGTGTCCCTGGACAAGCCAACGAGATTGTATTGATAGAATGGGGCAACAACCCAATCGAGCTACTTGTCAATGACAAGGTGAGTCTATAATTAATATTGTACACAGCACTGTTCCGTGAGTTGGTTTTTATTAACCTTGGTCTCTTCTGATGTCCCTATGGAAACAGACGATGTGAGGATGATGCACATGTGAATGTCAATATGATGCATAGAGTAGTGCAATTAGCTGTAGCTGATATAACAATGAATAACTGTTTCTACAGCTGTCTGTTACATTTTGGGGGGCAAAATTGTGTCTAAGTGACAGGATGTGGTTGTTAATTAGGTCTCCTGCCATGTATTTCCCATGTGATTTGCCATCAGTGCTTTGAAGAACATTGAGGTTTGCTGCTGGGGGTTATCCGCTAAGCTAGCTTGTGTGGTTTTGCGCAGCGCATGTTCTCCCAGTACTTTAAATTCTGCCGTGGGCACTAACTCTTACGTCATAATGTTTGCCCATAGTGTTTAGCCATGACGTCAGCCTCATTACCGCATTAACACAAATCATCTGATTCAGCTACATTAAATGTTGTCTGGAAGAAAAAGCATTGAGATGCTTTAAGAGCCCTCGTAGACTCAGTATTTTAATAGCTCTTCCAGTTTCCAAAGTCCTTCTAGAGAGTCTTCTCTGACTTTGGCCTCGTATCTACATATGTATTTCTTTCAGCAGGACCTACATTTGTTGAATTTCACAACCCAGGGAATGAGCTATGATGGTCTGCTGTATAAGCAACATGTAACGGTGGGCTCACAACTGAGTGTGCTAACCATAGAGACAATGGAGGGTGAGCTCAGGTAAAAGAAGAATCTTTAATAAACAGAACACTAAAACAAAAACAAACACAGGACTAGGCTGGAATACAGGACTAGGCAATAACAGGGCTAGACATAATCACAATAAGAGAACAAACACAGAACCACAGAACTCAAAACAGACTACCAAATACTAGGGGAGGGGCTACAGGCATGAGAGGAAGAGGGGAGCAAGAACTCAAAACAAACTAAGACGGAGTAACACTCAAAACACCAGGCTAAACTCAAAACAAGGCTAATTTAAGGCAGACAACCAGGAAGACTGAAACAACAAGAAAAGAGTAAATCTACAAACCATAACTAGAAGAAAACCCAACGATGAACTAGAAGTGGATGTGTGCAAAAGGAAGGATAAACCAAATAACGCCGAGCGATGACCGACTGGATAATGGAAGTTTTATACCAACTAGTGATTACAGAAATGTGAATCAGGTGAGTGCCGCAGAGGGAGTGACGTGTGTAGGTGAAGTGCATTATGGGGAATGTAGTGCGTGAATGAATGGAAGGCTAGACACATGAATGAGGGCTGATCAGGAAGTGGACTACAATCTATGGCGAATGTGAGTGAATGACTGAATCTGATTAGGAAGTGGAAGTATGATCTGATAGAGAGAGAAATAAACAAAAAACAGACCAAGGCATGGGACAAATGTTACACAAGAAGAGATATAATGTTCAATTTGGTTACGGGGCCCCGAGTGGCTCAGCAGGCTAAGACGCTGACACTATGACCAGAGGATCGCGAGTTCAAATCCCGGTCATGCTGTTTGCCATTGGCCGTGCTGTCTCTGGGCGGGAAGATCACTTTCACGTTGCAATGTCTGCTGGCGCAGGCGTCTACTGATTGGTCCATTCGGAGCTGGGAATCCTGCGCTTTCCTCCGTTTGAAAAGAGGCGGTGGCTGTGTCACACGCAAAGGAGGAGGCTTGTGCTTGTCTTCACCCTCCCAGAGTCAGGAACATTACAAAAGTGATGGGGAGAGTCCTAACAGAGGGGATGGGCTAATTGGCTACTACTACTACACTGGGAAGGGGATAAAATTGGGAAAAACATCGAGAGGAGCCAGCTCAGGTGGCTCGGGCCTCTATTTCGGATGCCCCCTAGACGCCTCCCTAGGGAGGTGTTCCAGGCATGTCCCCCCGGGAGGAGACCCCAGGGAAGACCCAGGACACGTTAGAGAGACTATGTCTCTCAACTGGCCTGGGAACGTCTCGGTGTTACACCCGAGGAGCTGGCTGAGGTGTCTGGGGAGAGGGAAGTTTGGGTTTCCCCGCTCAGACTGCTACCTCCGCGACCCGGCGCCGAATAAAGCGGTTGATAATGGATGGATGGATGGATGGATACTTTCTTTTTTGTTTACCAGAGTGGTCTACTAAAACTTGTTAAATATGGAAATTCTCTCACCTGCTTTATTAAGTAATTGTGAGAACTCTTAATAGTGCAGGTGGATTTCTATAGCTTTTTTCCTTGGAGTGTGGGAATCATTAGATATGTGTGTCTCTGGCTCCTGTTGAACGTAACCTAAGGGTGTGGAGAGAGTGGGAGAGAGAACTAAGAGAGTGAGTTTGGCTGCCTGACTAATTCCCATGATACCTCTCCTGAGCTGTGTCAGTTTGGCATCTGGATTATTGAGAGAGGCAGCTTGCCCTACAGCTCGCTGCTACAGCATGCATTATACATGTGAGTGTGTGTGTGTGTGTGCCTGGTTGTGAGTTTCTGAGTGTGTATTTGTGGTCGTGTTTCTCAGAGTGTGTGTGTGTGTGTGTGTGTGTGCTGGGGGGTTAAATGAGCGAGAAAAGGAGAGAGATGCTGCCATGCTGAATCTGATTACTTGTCAAGTGCATCTTTAGTGTCTTTCCTTCCTCCATTGCATGCAACTTCTGAACTCAGTTCACAGGTTTTACTTCACCGCACTGAGAAGTTTCATGGCTGTTTTTCGCACAGTGTCCTTTTGGGAGCTCAGGGAACAAAACAGCTACTATATCGATATGTAGTAGAACAGATCAAATCAATAATTGTGATGATGTAAGATACTGAAGTTCTTCAATCACTACTCTGAGTTCATCCTGGAGGCTGCATCACTACAGTGGATATGCAGGCTGTAGATAGTGGATTGAGATCCATATTGACGTCTCAGGATGTTATTATCCTGCTCTGATCCTTCTCTGGGCATTTTTTTAAAAGCTGATCTGAAAGCATATCTGGAAGGAAGTGTGTGTGAGGCAGTGTGATGGTTTGAACATCCAAACTGTTATTGATCACACTAACGCTGTGTTCAGGTTTTACACAACTGAGTTAAATAGAGCAGTGGATACCATATGATACACATTAGGAGTAATGATTATGGATGTCCCGATCACGTTTTTTCTGTTCCCGATCCGATCCGAGTCATTAATTATTTAGTGTCTCCCAATACCGAGTCTCAAACCGATACTTCTATTTTCTAGATAAGAACTAGATAATACTAGTATAATAGATAGTACTAGATAATAGTATATCTGTAATATGAAGAGTTTTAAACATTTAATGCATATTTTAGTGTATATAGCTGAGCTCATCAGCTGCGTATAAAACACTTTAGTGTGAATAAAATGTGTGTTAAAGCGGATAAATACAAACAGACTGAATGAATGACGCTTAAGTTTGGAATTGTTCCGTTCCACCTTAAACAGCGCAGCAGTAACAGTGAGGCGGCTCAAGCTGCCTACAGTAACTGCTGTAGTATTTAAGGTGGAACGGAACAATTACTATAAGCGTTAACAAACAAAGATTTGCATACAAAACAGTTCACACATCATAACTGTGGATCTCTGGTCTAATATTAAAGCTAAAATATACTACTTAAGTTATAAAAATAAGCTTATATCTGATATATTTCCATAAAGTACAATAAAATACTTGTTTACAAATGTTAAATGAACACAACTTTGCTTCCTACCTGCTGCTATTAACGTTACTGCACACAAACCTCCCATACACATCACATATGATCAGATATCAGACATATTAGTCACGATTAATGAGATAAAATCCAAAAGCCAACGTAGTGATACACAAACATTCACTCCGCCTCTCGGCCAGCGCTAAAACCCGCCTCCGTAATCTGATTGGCCGCCACGTTCCCCGAAGCTTACAGTATTCACATCAGATTGGAGGATTTTGCCGCTTGTCACACTTAACCTGATTCCCATTGGCGTGCTCCAAAAACTGAGACTATTCAATAGTGAAACGTGGACAGAGATTGGAAGCCAAACAGCGCCCACTAGTGTCAAAATCCGATCAGAAAAGCCGATACCGATCAGTTAAAAAATGCCGTGATCGGCCCGATTCCGATCTTTGAGATCGGATCGGGACATCCCTAGTAATGATACCAATTAATATTGATCAAGGACATCATTTGAATATTTTGCGTATTCATTTACAATGCATTTGATATCTGAAGTGTTCAGTGAACATAGTTTAGTATTAGAACATTATAGAAATAAAGTGCTTTGGAGTTTAGACAGTTGCAGAAACACTGGCTTTGTGGTTGGCACGTTGGTTGAGAGCTGTGCGTGATTGGCTGCTCATTCTCACCAGTCTGTGGTTGAGTTCTAAGTGTGTTGATTGTAAAGTGGCCTTGGGTATTAGAAAAGGCACTATACATGTGTAACATTCATTTATTCATTCACTGACAAGCACATTTCATTGAATTTACTCAACATGTGGTCCACGTGTTACCAGTCGATTAGTGCTGTGGGTGGGTCAGACTAAACAAGTGTAATTTTAAAATTGTGTTTGTGTCAGATATGTACATAAATGGCAAAAGACAAATAATAAATTTATTCCAATAAAAGGGTGACATGGTGGCTTGGTGGTTAGCATGCTCACCTCTCAGCACTGAGGTTTTGGGTACGAGTTCCCATCTGGGTGGAGTTTCCATGTTCTCCCCGTGTCTGCGTGGGTGGTCTCTGGTTTCCTACCACAGTCCAAAAACATGGAGGTCGGATGGATTGAGTACTCTAAATTGTTCATGTCCATCCAGTGATGGACTGGCACCCTGTCCTGTGCTTAGTTGGGATAGTGTAATTAGAGCTGGGCGATATGGCCAAAAATTTTATCACAATAAATTTTTCTATATTGATCACGATCTCGATAATTTTCACGATATTACATTTTCTAACACTGTCAAGTTTTTAAACATCTTTCTAAAAACATCAGACTAAATACATGAAATGTTACTATTTAAAATATTAAAATGTTTATTGCCAGAACATAATATTGTAGCGCCCGTTGAAAGGATGGACAAGAAAGATGTTTACAGTCGTCGCTTTATTGTTCAAACTTACAGTGATTGCTGTCGGCCGCAGCCTCTCCAATATAACAACAGGCTAGAGAGCCAAGCTAACAGGCTAATGCTAGCACTCGGGCTGACACACACACACACACAGTGAGCCTCACCTCCTTCTCCTTCTTACAGATGAGCACATAGCGACCTCGCGCTTACTCGCACGGCCCCACTACAATCTCCACCAATCATACCTTTGTCTTATACACAACAGTGCATTTTGGCGGAGGAGGAGCTAACAAGCAGCTGTATCACGTCTGAACTCCCTGTCAAGCTGCTTAGATGTGAAATGGAAACGAATGTTAATGCTTATCGAATTCTAATGTCCCGGCTTATCATCGTCATCGAGGGAAAAATTATCGTGATAAAAATTGATGTCGTTTTATCGCCCAGCACCAAGTGTAATGCTGATGATGGATGGATGGATGGGTGATTCCAATAAGAAGTTCAGCCCCTAATGTACCTGTTTGAATTGTGTAACATGTGCCTCAGTATTGCACATGTAGATACAAAATATATACACAAATTAAAACGTTGCAGTATACTCCTCATATCCCTTAAGTGTCACAGTGTCAGAACATTTCTCGAAGTCACACACTGCATTCTAGGCATGCTGTATGAAAAAACAACAGAGCATTCTTCTCCTAAGTCATTGAACAGATCACATGCGTGGGATGGCAGGGCTTTGTTTAGTGTAGCGTCACCAAGGTACAGAACAAATCCTGGCATAGACCAAGGTCAGCAAGTAAACAATCGTTTTCAAATGCATGTACCTACTTCCAGCACTGTATTTATGATGTCCTGCTGCATATTTCCACAAAGATAAATGCTGCAGTACTGTGAATCGGCTTGAGAGCACTTAATACATAATGTTCCTTTGTGCAATCTTATGAATAAAGTACATATATACCAACTTTTGCTAACACAAGGCCATGTATATAATATACTCTACATATACTCTCTACAGGTCGCTCAGCTGCCTCTATCTGTGAGCGATGGCCGGTGGCATCACATCTGCATCACCTGGACAACCAGAGACGGCTTCTGGGAGGCCTATCAGGATGGAGAAAGACTTGGCACTGGGGAGAACTTGGCCCCATGGCATCCAATTAAACCTGGAGGAGTGATCATACTGGGTCAAGAACAGGTAAGAGTGAAAGAGAGACATAACACCTTCCCTAAGGCATTGACAGAAAGAAAATAGAACGAGTCTTCACACGCGATGAGTAGAAGATGTCATCTTTAATTACAGAGCCTACCTCTCTGTCATCATTCTGTTGTACCATGTGGAGTGAACAGGGAATGATCTGCTTCTCTTGAGGGATGCTACCTGTAGACAGCCAAAGGTCATTGAACCTGATGTATTCTTAGCTAACCCAACTGTTCTTTGGGTGGTACTGTAGATAGTAGAAAGTTGGATGTAGAGTTGGCTGAAATGTGTTTTCCGAAAATGTTTATCATCACACAGACAGCTTGGTAAAATCCTGCCATCACATTAGGGTGAACAAGAACCTGCTGATATGATACATATGATAAAGGGGTTAAGAATAAATAGAGCTGGGCGATATGGCCAAAAATTTTATCACGATAAATTTTTCTATATTGATCAATCTCGATAATTATCATGATATTAAATTTTCTAACACTGTCATAGTTTTAAACATCTTTCTAAAAACATCAGACTAAATACATGAAATGTTACTATTTAAAACATGTTGAATGTTTTTTTGTCAGAACATATTTTAACGTCCGGCTGGACGAGGATGAAAGGATGGATGAGAAAGACGTTTACATTTGTCACTTTATTGTTGAAACTTACGATTGCTGTCGGCCGCAGCCACTCTAAAATAACAAGCTAGAGAGCCAAACTAATATGCTAAAGCTAGCACTCGGGCTGACACACACACACACACACACACAGCGAGCCCCTCTCCTTCTCACACAAACATACGCGTACACAACGACCTTGCGCTCTCTCGCCCGGCCCCACTACACTTTCCCTCAATCACATCTTGTCTTAAACACAACAGTGCATTGTGGTGGCGCTGGTGAGGAGGAGCTAACAAGCAGCAGTGAAACGTGAAATGGAAACGAACAATAATGCTCAAGGGCGTAACTTTGGGTCCAGCATTGGGGGCGTTGAGCTGTCTGCCTATTTATTTATTTATTTATTAAATCATTTACTTTTCTAAAAGGATTCAGGGAATTTTGGGTTAACTGTATTAGAAATACATTGTAATGCTTTTACTGTGTATTTATTTAACTTTCTTTGTATTTATTCTGCACCTTAAACAATTAAGAAATGCGGAGCTAGCTAAGGGAGCTAGCTAAAATACCTGAATGTTTATTCATAGTGTGTCTGATACACACCGGCATAGTTATTCAATCATCAGCTAACAATACATTTACCTCATTTTGATTTTTCTGCTTTTTACAAGGCGGTGTTGTCGACCAACAATGAAAAAATGTTTTTTGTCCACTTTTTGGTGCTCTTCTCGTTTTTTCTTACGACACCCACTCCCCCAGCAGCTGCTTGCACAAGCAAGCAAACAGTAAGGGTTGCCAGGTCCAGCAAAAATATCCAGTTCAAAGTCAGTCTAAAACCCGCCCTTCAGAAGCTTAAACTAGCCCAAAATATGTCTGTCACATGTTTGAAGCAAATGGCAAAACAACTATGAGTACGACTTAGTATTTTGTTTATAAGGGATTTTTTTATCAGTCATTAATAATATAGGAACCTTAGTGTTTATTAATTAAAAAAGTTTTATATCCCAGTCAAGAACATTTAATAGTAACATAATTAGCAAAAAAAAAGGAACTGTTTCTCTCTCTGTCTCTCTCTCTCTGTGCCTCTCTCTCTCTCTCTCTCTCTCTCTCTCTCCTTTTCAGGCTGTACTTCCTTATGTCGTTATGTTTTCCTCGTTCGTATTGTTGCACTCAATCTTCCAACAGCAACTTTTCTTGTTGTTTTTGGCGGCTGCGGTAATTTTTAAAAGTAGCCCAAAAAACCGCAGCCTGCCACGCTTGAATTTTCACCCGCAACTGGATTTTCAAACAAGCCCAATTTGGCGTCAAAACCACGAATCTGGCAACCCTGCAAACGGCGAGTGCTGCTGCTTGGTGGAGGTTGAATGATACCAAGTTTTTGTGGGGAAAGGGGGGTTACATTACCAAATGATTAAACATGCTAGTATTTTACCCAAAATTGATCACGAATAAAGAAAATTAACAAGTTATTCATGAAAGATGTTTTTGTAAATCGAAATTATGTGACTTTATTGGGGGGGTTATAGTGATTGGATCAGATTATTGGGGGGGTCATAACCCCCCTATCCCCCCGGCAAATTACGCGCATGCTAATGCTTATCGAATTCTATTGTCCCGGCTTATTATCGTCATCGAGGGGAAAATTATCCTGAAAAAAATCGATATCGTTTTATCGCCCAGCACTAAGAATAAATATATTGGCAATACTGTAAGCAAGGCGGTTTTGTAAATGTTTGGAAAACATACTTTTTTTGTATCTGTAATTGCTACAATTCTTGAGAAAATTCTGCACAGAACCCTAATTGTCCAAAACAGTGTTGTCTTGTTTAAGACCCAGTTCAGCATGAATGATTTGTTTGGTGTTTGTCTTTTATTAGTAGTGCACATAGTAAAAAGTCTGCTGATGAACTCCACTCACTTTGAGTGCTTTTGGTTGCTACAGATTCTTAGCATTAATTATGTGTTCAGTGACCTATTTTCTCCATTTTTCTTGTCTTATCAGGACATTGTTGGAGGGAGGTTTGATGCCACACAGGCTTTTGTTGGAGAGCTGAGTCACTTCAACATGTGGGATCGAGTTTTGCGACCTATAGACATCTCGGGCATGGCCAACTGTTCAGCCTACATGCCCGGCAATGTTGTGCCCTGGATAGACGGCAACGTTGAGGTGTTTGGAGGAGCCACAAAAGCAGCTCTGGAGATTTGCGAGGACCGCCTCTTTGACTCATAAGATAAGGCCTGCCTGCTTGGATCCATTATTAGTTTTTGAGGTAACGCCCCTCACCATGCTGCTTTTGGACTGTCATGGAGGAACACGGTCATGCAATGAAACAGTATTCACTGTGCTTAGAAGCATTCTCTCTGGCTGATTTCTCCTCTTTCTGCTGTTTCAATTTTAGCTAAAGGTTTTAACGTCGGCAAGGTCAGCGAAGTAATCGTGATATGTTACATTTAAAAAAATAAAACTCGGTCTGCACATTCAAGGTTAAGGATACTTGAATAGTCCGGCTTATCCAAGCTTCAGTCTCTTGTTGATGTTAGGTATGCTTTTGTGTTGCACACGTCCTTCAAAATCCTCTATTCATTCTCAAAACTTCAAGAACGGCGCAGACACCGGATTATGGAGTCCAAACTGCATGACGGTTTTTATTCAGGTTTGTTTTCAGTCCTGTACACGTCGAGAGAACACTTTCGTCACGCTGACCGAACCTAAAACAGGGCTCAAACAGAACAACTGGGCTTTCTATGGCATATGAATGAAGAAGTGTGTGTCACGCTTGCGTGTGGACGCTCAGGGGATTAGTTGGAACGCTCACGTTCTTGCAAATCTAATCTAATCTTATAGTGCTCCTCCTCTGAGCGGCTACCATCTCCAGCAGATTTGCCACCAGGCCTGCTGAGTTTAAAGCAAAGCATCAAAGCCTCCAAGGACAGGCCTACGACTCATTTTGTCCCCTCTGTCAGCAGGAAGCAGCTGGGACAAGGGAGGCCTTGAAGAGATCCGGCACATCTGGCTTAAGAGACCATTGGAAGAATGTTTAATTCTCATTTGTCTTGTAAAGTACTAGCTTTATGAATTAAAAGTAGACCGGCGCTGCTGAATTTTTGATACACTTTTTGTAAACGCGCTTTAAGGGCAGGAAGATGACCCTGTCTTTAATTCTATGACCTGTCCGTAGGCTGCTGGAGGATTGTGCATTTAATGCGTGTTTAATGATTGCTTGTACATAATCAGTTTCTATTTCAGAACCTGTTTGTGACCCTGGCACAAAGCACTGAAAACAAATGAATAAACGTCTTCTATGAGGGTTTTACAGAAGTATCGATAGGCACTAATAACGAAGATGAGGCTGCTTTTGTTTCTCTTCAAGTGTGACGACAGCAAGGTTGAATGCATCATCCTCCCGCGACGTGAGAGAGGAAGCTGCGAGTCCATTAGCGCTTGGCCGTCTTAGATTATTGAACTTGTACAATAATGTTTTAGTAAAGCTGTGCAATAGCTGCATTATGTGGGATTTTTGTGTACCAAGCTTACATTGCTGTTTTGTACGTTTTCATGCCCAAATACACCACTATGCCTGTCAGTGTCATTGTGACTAACTGCGTTGAACAATGTAGGAACACGGAAGTTCCTTGTTAGGCACTCACCAACTTTTAGAGTGGAAAAGTAAGATCAAAGTCTCTTGAGTTCCCTGTAGTGTGCACTTTTCTTGAAAACGCAGTACCCACTAATTAAGCAGTAAGTTGTTTCCCTTGATGCCACTTAGAAGAATATGTCCTTTAAGAGGGAGAATGTACTGGGATGAAAATGTTTTGGTGTTCGTTAACCCTTAGAAGTCAAGTAATTGCTTTATTATACATTTTAGACTTAACTAAACAATTATATTGAAGTAATATGACATAATATGGAGGGTTATACTGAATTTCAGTGGCTGTGATTTGGTAATAGATCATATCAGATGTTTGGTATACATCTGCTCTACAAGCACCATTTAACAACAAAATATAATTTGTTTGTTTCTTTAATATTTGTTTATGTTCTTCCAAAACAAATAATTCTGCAACTGGACTGTTGCTAAGAAACCGTTTCCTGCCACTTTGTATCTATGTTGGCTCAGGCTTTTGTAGCATCCAATGATCTATATTACTGGATAGGACACACGTGACTTTTGAACGCGCCGGCATGGAGCCTCCATGTTGTGTGGAAGCAGGGCAAGATTGGAAGGAAGACAGAGTTTACAAACAACGAAAGGGCTGCAATGTTTTGTGTTTTATCGCTTTACTTATAGGAATTCTGTCAGCAGAGACCAGGGGATCACATTACACAAGTAATGTGAAGTAATTCATTTAAAAATGATTTAATAGGTTAAAAGATCAGACAAAAGTTGAACAAATTAGTTCTCTTTCAAGGACAGTAAAGACATGCCCACATACATGTATTGATGCTGTATTATGTA
>BRDA01004280.1:84998-94496 GCA_036984385.1 Crenuchus spilurus | reverse complement strand
TATATATATATATATTTCACGCCCAAATTCCTTTGAATTCCATAAAGATTTGGGGAATACAGAACAGCAGAACAGCTGCTGAATTGTCAGTCTGCTGAAAGTTGCTGAAATGTCAGTCTTCGTCACTGAAGAAAAGACTTCCTACAAAAGGACTGTCTCTCAGATGCCAAACGTTATTGAAAAAAATGGACCAACTGCTGTTAACCCTAAAGCTGCCTTTAAGTGCCTGTGAGATTTTCCATTCTCAGCCATCCAAATCTCAAATACAAAAGCTAGGAACTTCATGCTATTTTTATTCCTTTCTATACAATGTTCCCTGTTAAATGTCCCTGAAACTTTTCCCTGTAAATTAACAGCAACATACTGACAGCAGAGACACCATCATTTTACTGTTATTTTACAGTGCATCTACTGTTATTATAAATACTGTTTACAAGTATTTTTATATAAATTAAATTACAGTATATTACAGTATGCATGTATACTTTTATGTTAACTTTACAGTACATGCCAGCATGTTGCTGTTATTTTACAGTGCTTATATTGTAATTTACACTAAATTAATGTATATTGGATTACAGTATGACAGTAAAATAACTGTCAAATGTAAAAAATATCAAAAATAAAAATAAAAACTTAATTCTTAGATGAACTTATTCCACTTGTGCATTTCTTATAACATTTAATTTATCAATGACTAATGACTCCCACAAGGTAAAACAAAAGCAACTCATCACAGTAAGCTTCCTTAATGGTATGCTATGGTAAAACAAATGGTGACCAGGACTTTAGAGGCATGCTAGTGATGATGACAATTGCTTAGAGAATATACTGTTACTTATGCTGTAAATGTTATATGTGACAATTCAGTTACAAAGTCAGGATTAGCATTAGCTTGCGAACTAGCCAGCTGCTAGTTAGCTGCTAACATTAGCTAGGTAAGCTGTATGTGCTTTCATAGCTAATGTTTTCATTTTGTTTATTAACACTTTAAAAAGGTAGGAAAACAAAACTGGTTTCATTACAGTAACAAAATTATTAAGCTAAAATTTCATACACAAGACTTCTTTTTTAAATTTATATTTTTGAGGCAGCTTGCTGTGTTTGTGATGTACCATAAACAATTAATCCTAAAGCCTTTTGACAACAGGGGTATCTAATCCTGTGCAGGGCTGAAAAAATATTTGTGAAAATAAAGTACTCTACTGTAAAATGCTTTATTGATGTCCTGTGTTGTCATTATACAGTAATACTCTGAATAAAGCCTTGCTATTCACATGACTACTGTATTTTACCTAAAATGGTGTGTTAGAGTTGTAATGTCTGTATTTGTACTGTAATGTTTACCGTTTTTTTCCCTAAATGGAAACAAAAAAAATTTCTTGATGGCTTTTCAGAAACAATCTGAACTTTATGTTTTATAGTTTGCATCCTCTGCTACTTTTATATAATAAAACCATAATGAAAGGGATAAAATTATTTGTGAAAGTTGCTAGTGATGCTTCTAATTATCTCCACTAGAGGGTGCAGGTGAAGCTGCGAGCCTATTGGTAAAAGGACTGATGGAATAAGAAGAGATTAAGGCAGATTTAAAGAAAGATTTAAGTGGTTTAGTGATCATCTTAAGTGATAATGCCTTTTAGGTGCCTGGTATTATGCTTCATGCAAAATCAGACACTTAATAAAAGCTGTTTGAAACATTTCCTCATGCAAATTTTTTTCTTTATAAAATAAAAAAGAGTGCATATCTTTCATATCTTGTAGTAACATTAGCTTTATAGATATGATGTTTAAGACTAGATATTGATCATTATAATGCCCTAAAGATGAAGCAGTCTGCTTCTGTCACTATATATGGGGGTGAAAATAAGTGCTATTGTGCACACTGTTACAGGCCTTTGAAAAGCTCTGCATCACTCCTGAAGGGTCTCACACACTCACATGCTGCTGATGCTGCGTCTTTTTAAGGACATCCAGCGTTTATCCGATTCCTGAGCAGACTGTGAGTGAAACACTTGTGCTGCTGGTGCTGTCGTTCATGCCCTTCAGGTGGAGTATTGGGGCAGAGCTCTGATCAAACCAGCTTTCAGGAGGATAATAGAGCTGGGTGAAGGGCGAGGGGGTCTGAGGGGTTTGATGTGCTACTGGACGGCTGGGAAAGTGGCCTCCGGTGAAGGGAACAGTCTGCTGAGAGAGATAAAACTCCATCACAGCATGAGGTCCAGCACAGGGAGAGAGGAGTGGAGGAGAAAAGGATGAGGAGGTGATCAAACCTGATGGGTCCAACAGTTGTGGACAGACTTCTGCACTTCTCTGAGAGAGAGAGAGAGAGAGAGAGAGAGAGATTTCTCTCTTGATAGATAGATGGACACACACACAAAGATCTTTCTCTTTAGAGAGATGGATGGATGGACAGATAACATGGGAAAATTATTTGAAGAAAGAAGCATTAGAAGAGAAGTGCAGACGTTGAGATGTCAGGCAGATGCTGAGTGTAATAAATAGAAAACTAAAATAAGAACTTAGAACACGAGAGAGAGAGAGAGAGAGAGAGAGAGAGAGAGAGAGAGAGAGAGAGAGAGAGAGAGAGAGAGAGAGAGAGAGAGAGAGAGAGAAAGACAGAACGAAAGAGGGAGATAAAGGGGAAGATGGAAAAAGAGAGAAGAAGAGCGAGCAGAAAAGAGGGAGAATGTAAAGGTGAAGGCTGAGAAAACTGAGCAGGACTGAGTGAGGGACAGATAAGGAGAAGAGAAGAGAGACGCCTGAAGCTCTTCTCCAAGTGAATTAAGTAGCAGCATCTTTTGTAATTAATGATCTTCATTCTTAACACACATACACACTGTTTGTTTCTGTGAATTGTGGGGACATTGCATATACTTACCTTAACCTCAAAACATATTTTCACCTTAAAATGTCATGATTTACATCACAGGGACCTTTGTAGTCTTGCAAGGAAGAAAGGTTCCCACAGCCTGAGTGTTTAAACAGGTTTTGGTACCCACAACATGGCCTAGACCTGGTACATACACACATTCACACTTTGGTAATACTATACTAGTGAGGACATTCCATTCATGTGTGCAATATGGAGTAAAAACAAACCTAAACTTAACCTTAACAACCAAAGGTCAGTGCTTCTGCTTTTAATTAAAAGAATGTAATGAAAATGTCACAGTCCTTGTGAGGACCAGCAACATGTCCCCACATTTACAGATCTGACTTGCACTGCTATGATTATGAGGACTTTTAGAAATACAAGGACATACACACACCCATACACCTCACACAGCAGCCCTCTAACATCCTCACAGAACGCATCAACACTGAATGTATGGAGCTCCTTCCAATATCTCTGTTTGACTGGTGCTGTTGATCTACAGATAATCCTCCAGCTCAGTAATGCTCTGATGACTGAATTCAATAACTCCCTCACAGCAATGTTCCAACCTCAAGTGTAACGTCTTCCAAAGAAGTAGAGGCCCTTGAGTAACACGTTGTGGACGTGTATTCTGCAGTGGGCCACAGTACTGTAAGACTGATGTGAACTAGATCTCACTAAACAATCAAATATATAAATAAAGAAGTCATGAATACAGAAGAGTTCATTAAATGATAGCAGGTGAGTCATTGATTTAATAAACTAAATAATAATTAATTAATCAATAAATAGATGACCTAAGACACACAATGAATGACTGAATGAATGAATGTAAATTACTGTCCAGCCTGGGAAAACTAAAATACACGAAACCTAGCAACCATGTTGTGTGTGTGCGTGTGTGTGTGCGTGCGTGTGTGTTTATGTCTGGGTTCATATGTGTGAGTGTGTGTACGCGCGCGCGTGTGCAGATAAGCAGCTCGTCTGGTTGTGTTGATCTGAGTTCTCTGTGCGTGTTTGCGTGTCTCACTGACAGAGCGCGTGCTGAGGGGGACGGTCACGGAGGCTGTGCCGCGGAGACCGGTGCACACTGGTGAGAGAGAGAGAGAGAGAGAGAGAGAGAGAGAGAGAGAGAGAGAGAGAGAGAGAGAGAGAGAGAGAGAGAGAGAGAGAGAGAGAGAGAGGGTGTATGTGTGTGTGTGTGTGAGAGAGAGAGAAAGAGAGAGAGACTGAGAGACAGAGAGAAAGAGTGTGTGTGTGAGAGAGAGAGCGAGAGAGAGACTGAGTGTGTGTGTGAGAGAGAGAGAGAGAGAGAGCGTGTGTGAATGTGTGTGTGTGAGAAAGAGAAAGACACAGAGCGGGTCCTCATTACTGCTGCTGTAAGTTTGGATGCTGCTGCTCTCTGGATGGACGTGTGAAGCGCATCAGTGCAGGTAAGAGCAGGACGTGTCCGCGCGCTGTTTCTCGCGGTGATCTGCGGGCTTTACTGTGAACAGTTGCTGCGTGTTGGATTGTGTTTGGATTTTAGTGAACAGAGCGCGGCTCTGTCAGCTCACTTAGCTCCTGGATCCGCTCCGTGCGAAACGTCCCACAGCTGCTTTTGTTTTCTCTCTTCTCTCTTCTCTCTTCTCTCTCTCTCTCTCTCTCTCTCTCTCTCTCTCTCTCTCTCTCTCTCTCTCCCTCTCCCTCTCCCTCTCTCTCCTTTCACATGCACGCTGAAGGAAAACTTGTGCGTGATCGCTGCACCAGTGCATGTTACGGAACTGTGCAGCGTGATGGTGAACTCTGTGCACTGTGTTAGTGAACTGTGTGTGTGCAGAGTTAGTGACCTGTGTGTATCGGTGTATTAGAAAACTGTGTATGTATTAGTATGTATTAGTGCAGAATGATGTTGAACTGTGTTAGTGAACTCTGTGCAATGTAATGTGTACATAGTCATGGTGAACTGCGTCCAGCATGTTAGTGAACTGTGTGTAGAGGTATTAAAAAACAAGTCTGTTAGAGTGAGGGTGAACTGCTTTAGTCAACTGTGTGCCATGTGTTGATTAGTGAACTATGTGTGCAGTTGTGTCAACTGTGTCTGTAACATGCTAGTGAACTGTGTGTGAAAGAGTTAGTGAACTGTCTGTGGAGTAGAATTGGAAACTGCCAGAATTGTGTGTGTGAAGTGTATTACTGAGCTGTGTGTGCAGTGTGGTAGTGAATTATTTGTGCAGTGTGTTGGTGGATGTTGGCAGTGTGTTAGTGAACTGTGTGCACAGAGTCATAATGAGCTAGTTGTGTAGAATGTGAATATGTGCAGTGTGTTAGTGAACTCTGTTCAGCGTGTTAATGAAATGTGTGTGCACTCTCATAATATGCAGTGAAATTGTGCAGTGTATAGCACTTTAGAGAACTGTGTAAGTGAACTGTGCAAACTATGATAGTGAACTGCATATGTAGTGTATTAGTATACTGTGTGCAGTGTGTTAGTGAACAGTTTGTGCAGTGTGTTCACTGCATTATGCCTTTAAAGTGATAGTGAACAGTGTATGTAGTTTATTAATATACTTTGTAGTGTGTTAGTGAACTGTATATTCAGTGTGACAGTGAACTATGTATGCAGTGTGCAGTGTTGGTAAACAGTGTGTGCAGTGTGTAAGTGAATGTGTGGAGTGTGTTAGTGAACTGTGCACAGCGTGATGATGAGCTAGTTCTGTAGAGTGTGAATATGTGCAGTGTGTAGCACATTAGAAAACTGTGTGTAAGTGAATTGTGCACAATATGATAGTGAACTGCATATGTAGTGTATCAGTATACTATGTGCAGTGTGTTAGTGAACAGTGTGTGCAGTGTGTTCACTGCACTATGCCTTTAAATTGATAGTGAACAGTGTATGTAGTTTACTAGTATACTATGTGCAGTGTGTTAGTAAACAGTGTGTGCAGTATGTTCACTGCACTATGCGTTTAAAGTGATAGTGAACAGCATATGTAGTTTATTAATATGTAGTGTGTTAATGAACTGTGTATAGAGTGTGCAGTGTTGTAAATGCTGTGTGCAGTGTGTTCACGGCACTACACCTTTAAAGTGATAGTGAACAGCGTATGTAGTTTATTAATATACTTTGTAGTGTGTTAGTGAGGTGTATATGCAGTGTGACAGTAAACGGTGTGTGCAGTGTGTTAGTGAATGTGTGCAGTGTGTTAGTGAACTATGTGTGAGGTGCATTAGTGAATTGTATGTGCAGTGTTACTGAAAATGTGCAGTGCTTTAGTGAACTGTGTTTGAAGTGTTTTTGTGAAATGTGTGTGCAATTGGTTGGTGAACTGTGTTCAGTTTGTTAGTGAATGTTTGCAGAGCAATAGTGTGTACAGCATGTTAGTGAACTGTGTGTGCAGTGCCTTAGTAACTGTTTGCAGTGTGTTAGTGAACTGTGTTCGGTGTCTGCAGCATCTTAGTGAACTACTTTAGTATTTTAGTGACCTGTCTGTTTTTCATGAGCACACGTGCATCTCTCTTTTTCTAGTCTGAGCTCTTTAAATCAGCATTTTGTTTCTGTGCAAACACGTGAATTTCACAACAGAAACACAAGCAAATCACATCCACCACATCATACACACAGCCATACTTCAGCAGCAGTTGGGGTGTATTGATGCTGATAAATATTAGATCTGTAGTCCATCGAGCTAGGACTGTGCACTTAGTTTTGTTCACACTCACACACACGCGCACACACACACTCACACAAACTACCGACATGCAGCTGAATGACTGAAAATATGTGTTAAGATCATAATCACACTCACTTACTGCCTTACAGAGAGAACATGCAGCTTATAAATCAGTAGTATGTTTCTCTGTTTATGGTGTGTGTGTGTATGTGTGTGTGTGTGTGTGTGTGTGTGTGTGTGTGTGTGTGTGTGTGAGAGAGAGAGAGAGAGAGAGAGAGAGAGAGAGAGAGAGAGAGGCAGAGAGAAACAGTGTATTCCTTATCTATAAGTTATTGAGAGGATATCTTTATCTGAGTTTGTGTATATACCTGTGCGAATGCATTTCTCTATAAATGTGTATATATATATATATATGTGTGTGTGTGTGTGTGTGTATGTGTGTGTGTGTTGTATAGGTATAAACACTCATGCATGTGTAGTTCTGTTTGCAAAGAATTGTGCAAGTGCCTGTGTGTGTATTAAAGCTGTGTATTGGCAAGAATCTATCACAGTACAGCGGATATGATTTAATACGTTGTGATATATTGTGATATTGTATGCAAGGTGATATGTTACTTTGATTAAATCTAATTTATTTTACTAACCACCATATGCACACCAACACATGCATATAATATGTTTGGGACATTGAATAAACCTGAAATATGTGATAACCAAACACCTGACACATCCGAAACTCCTCCTATCCTCCAATTACAAACCATATTCTTTACATAACTGCTTCTTTCACTCCACCCTAGTCTCCTCCTCTGTCATATATTCGCTAATTAAACAGGGGGCTATAATGTAACTCAGCGTTCCCTCCCATTTTCCACAATAGGTGTGTTATGCACTCTGAAACTTTTAATTAAAAAGCAATACTTTAAAATCACTACAGTATCACAAAACATTATATTGCAATGCTCAGCGAGAGTTAAAGAGATACTTCTCCAGGAAAGAGAATGTGTTGGCACAAGCTAGGAAGTGTGTGTATGAGAGAGAGTGTGTGTTGTGCCCAGGTTAGTCACGCTGTGCCCCATTCTGAGCCCTAAGCTTCATTACAGTTAAAGGCCCTTTAATGGCTATTTTGATGTAGTGAGTAATTGAGTCACTTGTAAAGGACAATTAAAGCTGGTGGCTCTTTCAGTTTCATGAGGCAGGACAGCTGTGATGATGAGCATTTCAGTAATGTTGCTAATCTGTCATCAAGAGAGCACCAAAAAAAGAAAAGAAGAAAAAAGACATGACAAGGACACACTCAGAGCAATCACTTGACCATGACAATCCTCACTGTAATGGGGTCTCATTACACACTCACACACACACACACACACACACACACACAGCTCATTAAGAACCTTCAAGCCTGTTTAACTGCTGTAATTGATCCAATTGATTTTGTAGGAAAACATTTGAATCATTTTACATCTGCATTAATTCATGCAGTGGGCCACAGTCATGGGACTGACCCGAAAGGTCAGAAAACTTATACCGACAATCTTTCGTTTCATTTTGCTCGTCTTTAGGACTAAACCTTGCACATATGCTGTCTTCACATGACTATGCCCGATGCTACACACTGTAACTGAGATGACGTTTTATGAATAAGGTGGATGGAAACAGCATATCTGGACTGGCTGTTACTACTATATAAGTGATGCTCGTAATACCACCGTGGACATTTACATTGTCTGCATTCTTGCAGTAAATTGTTGAACAACAATTAGTTAATTAACTCTTAGTTATGCCACTGAGGACTTTATTGTTATATACTGCTATATTGTCACCATCCAAAGAAAAACAATTATTTACATTTATGCATCAAGCAGACAGCTTTATCTAGAGTAACTTACAGTTATGTTACATCTTTAGGCAAATGTAGCATTAGGAGTCTTGCCCAAGGATGGTTATTGGTATATTATTATTATTATTATTATTATAAATAATTATCGTTGAGTAGAAGAATGAAAGATAGACAACAGATAGGTCTTAACCTGAGTCTTAAAGAAGGATATAGTGGGGCAGCTCTGGAGGTATAGTGGTAAAGAATTCTCCTCCCCAGTGTGACCAGTTTGAACTTTGGGACAATCCAGTGACCAGAATTAGAGAACCTAAGTGTTTGGGGAAGGGCAGTAAGGATGTAGAAGTTCAGTTAAGTAGGCTGGTGATATATCATTATGTGTTTGCCCAAACTGAGGATCAAACCCTAGTCGTTCACGTTGGGGGGCACTGTTGTTACCTGCTAAACTGCAACAACAACCAAATACCTCCAAAATGGTAATTTAAAGGGAAATTTTTTTTTCAAAGTAAGATAATATAGAGAAATGTTAATGACAGTAATTTTGGAGCATTTGTTGTATAGTTGTATAGTTTATTGGTTATATTTATTGATCTTTTCCTCTTCTGCTACTTCAGTTTGCAAATGATATATTTTATTCTGATAAAACATGGCTCTCAAAGTCAAAACAACAATATTTTTATTTAATTTTTTTATTTTATTTTTTTTATATATATAACATCTGTTTATTAGCTAAATCAGCACAAAATTCAAAGATACAACAAAGAAGTAGTGGGGGGTGAGGTGGGGGGAGCATACACACAGGTCATCTAAAATAAAATCATAGAACACAATACATATATGAAAATAATTAACTTCCAAACAATTTCACTGGACCAATTAAAAATAAAAATAAAATATAATAATAGTCATAATAATAATAATAATAATAATAATAATAATAATAATAATAATAATAATAATATATGGCTGTGATGAGTGGAATACACTTAACATGACTTCACTTGATTTGTCTTGAAAATAGAATGGAAATATTTCCCTTTTTCAGTGAGATATGTTAGATCAGACTTATGGATGTACATTCTGGCTAATGTTGATTTTTACGTGTCTTTTTTGAGATTCAGTGAAGT
>BRDA01004280.1:77498-82498 GCA_036984385.1 Crenuchus spilurus | reverse complement strand
GCGGATCCCACACACACTCTATTTATTCAGCGTAATCACTGAGGACGGACCCTTGCTCTGTCAACTTTTCACCCTCTACTCCGTCTCTGTGTGAGTGTTTTTTATTGGAGCGTTTGATCTGCCCTTCCTTTTTCTGCGGACAAAATAAAACAATTAAAAATCTGATCACAGACTGAACTGCATGCATAGGAATCGCTTAACCCTCAAAAACAAAACATACCAAATACTGTTTGATGCTTAATGACTGATCATGATAATAGTATTGCTTTTATTTTTACATTTCTGAGAAGATGGAATGCCCACTGATATTATTTTTGGTTGACAATTGCTTAAATAATGTGTTGATGATAAGATTTGACCTTTTTGGCTAATAATTCAAACTGATACATGATGAAGCATGTACTGTATTCCCAAGAGAAGGTGTAGGTGACATCTGGTTGCTATGCTAATGTACAGGAAAGTGTAAAAGGAAAATATCAAACAGTCTCATATCAGATAATTCCTACTCACAGGTTCTAATAAAAATGAAATGCATTTTCTGGGAGAAACTTGATAAATATAATAAGGATGTACCAAATATTCAGCAAGTGAAATTATTTGGCCAAAAATGGCAAAACAAAACAAAAACCAAAAAAAACCAAAGCAGACTTTAGTTGTTCATCCGATTAAATGAAAAGACAGAATATTTTTTACCTGCTGACATTTTTATTGACATTGTTACTTTTTGGACGTTCATAATAATTTTCCTCACCAGATAAAAAAAAACAGATTAACCAGCACAATTACAGTTTGGTGCTGAAATGGAAGAGGACAACAAACAACAACCACAATCTTTACTAAACTAGACTTGTTATGATGAATCCAGAAAACAGCCGCTTAGCTTTGTGTTTGTGCTCAGCGGCTGCAGTGTTAGGGATCGTCTCACAATTAGTAGAAGAAATGTGAAGTGTTTCAGTGTCTGTATCCAGTGACACTCACATTAAACATACAAAACATCCATGTGACTTACATCATTCATTTTAGACATTTTCATCATTTTATTAAATATTAGTAATAATGTAACATACATACATCTTCATACATATTCATATATTATTGTCTTTGTTTATATACAAATATAATCAATTAAACTCATGTTATTAAACCTAATGATGTCAAACCAACTTATTAAAATACAAACATTCATTCCTGACTAAATACAAGACTTATTTTGGGAAATAGATTAGGTAATAATTTTATAGCAATTTATATAAATTAGCAATAATTTGTTGTTTTGCAGGAAGTAGGGTAGTTGATATGGTTCCAGAAGCTCTTTTAGATGCCATTCAGTCATCACATGGATTGGTGAAATCCCATCAGCACACTTGATTTAACATAATGAAGTACTGATGAACCAAATCATGTAATTGCCATGAGGACAGGTTAAATCAACACGTTCACATACAGTATTTATATATATATATATAATTTTTTATGATCAGAATTCATTACCTTTCCAAAATGCATACACACACTTACTGCTAATGGAAAGGTTTAATTATTTGAACTTTTTTGGGCTGTGTTTTAATTAACCAATCAGAACAATGTAGAAGTTATTTTTACACATGCAACACTGGGGGAAAGCTGTACATGTCAGTTTGGACTATTGACATGTCCTGATATTGTCCGTGGAGTCTTAAGCGTGCATTTTTCCTTTGAGAAAGGCAGCATGCTGTAACATAACGACTTGTGTATACACCCCCAGACACTCACAAACATGACTTATTCAATGCTTACTCAATGTAACACAATTTACCAGCTCACAGAATTAATAGGTAATCAATGTAAGAGCTGTGTGTGTGTGGCAGACATGCCGCACTGTGTCGAGTGTGCTCTTGTTTATAAGCTGAAGCTGTTACAGGATGCTACCGATCAATCGACGTCCGATTTCCCGCATGGCTCAGCCGTGTCAACAAGCTTTATGCATATTGATTAGGCTTTAGAATTTTGTCATTTGAAATTGGTGTGTCATTACAAATGACTGAAGGATAAATCAGGGCTTTCAAAGACACACACTCGCATCACACACACATACACACATCTCTAAGGGCTCCCCCCACCGCTCTTACTAAAGAATTATTAAATTATTTGAGAGGCTTTTGTTTAAGATGCTTGTTTTGCTGTCTGATATTTTAATAGCAGTGACAGGTATATGCTTTACTCATACTGCTCTACTTTTGCAGAAATAAAATCACATTTGCAAGCTATTGTCTTTTAGAAGCTAAGTTGATACAAAGATGTAATTTTTTTTAATTTCTGATATCACATAATCAGCTTCACTTGATTGTCAGATGTATCCCTGCATATGTTTTTTTGTTTGACTTCATATATTTGCATGTGTGTTGTGGATAAGAACTGTCATATCAGAAATTGTCCTGTCGGTAAATGCTTTATATATATGTAAACTGCCTGAAGTCAAGCTCCAACTCTTTTTAAGCTGCTGCCAATACAGAGGAAAGCACAATATCCCCAGTTCTGATGGATCGGCTGTCAGACGCCTGAGCCAGCCGACATTACTTAGTAGTGTTGGTGAGAGAGTGCCATCTTACCGGCTGCCGATGGCTGATGGATTCGAACTTGTGATTGTCAGATCATAGCATTAGTCTGCTAAGCCAGTTGGGGCATTTAATGAATTATTTTATGTTTGTATATAAAACAAATGTCAGGCAATAATATATGAATATGTATAAAGATGCATGAATGTTACATTACTACTAATATTTAATATAAAAAACATTTTGAAAATGTCAAAATAATGAAAGTAAGTGGATGTTTGTGTGTTTAATGTGAGTGTTATTGGCTACAGACACTGAAACACTTCACATTTCTTCTGGTGATTGTGAAATGATCACTAACACTGCAGCTGCTGGAGCACAAACACAAAGTTAAGCGGCTGTATTCTGGCTTCATCATAACAAGTGCAGTTTAGTTAATGTTGTGTTTGTAGTTTGTTGTCTTTTTCCATTCCACCACCAAACTGTAACTTTGCTGGTGAATCTGTTTTGTTGGTGAGGAAAATCCTGAATGTCAAACAAGTGTCCATTATTAAAGTAATTTACCGCAGTAATTAGGGGTGTGACGATACACTCAGCTCACGAGACGAGACGAGACACGATATTGGGTTCACGAGAACGCGAACGAGAACGAGGCGAGATTGTAAGAAAACTAAAATGGCAAAGTATATGACTGGACAACAGACTTTTATTTAACTGAGTTGCACATGCATTTTGAAATGTTTTATTATAACTCTTAACATGCATGATGCAAGCATGAACTTTTACAAAACTTCTTCCTCTACAAATTGAAATTAAAATAAAAGTTTATAAAAGTTAAAATAAAATAAATAAAATCAAATATTTCTCCTTTTTTCAGCGCTTGACTGTGGAAGTTGAGGTCCGAATGTTTTGTCAGCGTTGTCTGGCTTGTTGGTGTTTTCTTCACAAGTGCAGTTGTTGATTTGAGTACTGAGCTGTGGTGGTGCTGTAAATGTCTCTGCATCGTGCTCGTATTAGCCGCGGTGTATGGCATTATTTTCATACAATGTTTGCATGTGGTCCGTGTCTTATCAGTCACTCTCTTGCCATTTATAATTTCCGCCGGGTACCCAAAATGCTGCCAAACAAACGATTTGAAAGTGGCGGTGGCATCTTCAATAGTAATACCTGTATTTTCCGACGTCATTCTGGCTGCTTGGTGGATCACAAATCCCGCGAGACAGATTTTTAACGCGACGAGAAATATCGCCGAGTTACATCTCGCGAGATCTCGTGACACGAGATCTCGTCACACCCCTAGCAGTAATGCTTCACTCTGGTTCCTGTCTATGACCAGGAACTAGAAAAAAGGTAACTATTTAATAAAAAATGTCATTATTCTGTATAAATTGTGCAGTTTTTTCACTTATTCAGCCAAACACCGAAAGCTCCAGTGATGATATACAGAGGTTAGACAATGAAACTGAAACACCTGGTTTTAGACACAATAATTGATTAGTAGGTGTAGGGCCTCCTTTTGCAGCCAGTACAGCGTCAATTCATCTTGGGAATGACATATACAAGTCCTGCACAGTGGTCAGAGGGATTTTAAGCCATTTTTCTTGCAGGATAGTGGTCAGGTCACTACGTGATGCTGGTGGAGGAAACCGTTTCCTGACTCGCTCCTCCAAAACACCCCAAAGTGGCTCAATAATATTTAGACACAAAGACTTGCTGTCTTGGTCACAGATGTGCCAGCAAGACGTGCAGCAACAATTTGTCCTCTTTTGAACTCTGGTATGTCACTATAATGTTGTGTGCATTGAAATATACTATATAACTGTGCTCTTACCTGCTAACTGAACCTTCACACTCTGGTCTTACTGGTGCAATGTGACATTAATGAAGATTGGCCACCAGACGGGTCCAATTTAGCCATGAAACCTCCCACACTAACATGACAGCTGTTTCACTTTCATTGTCTAACCCCTGTAGGTGCCTTTTATAGTTCTACACCTACAGACTGTAGATCCTTGCATCCAGGCCAAATCCAAATTCCTTCTGGGATATTCCAGTCTGCCTTTCTTGTGTGTCTTGGTTGAAAGTCCTGATGAGATGGTTAAGGCCTCTTGACAAAACGTTGCCCTTTCTCCCTCAGCCAGGCAGGTTTGCTGCAATACGTTTTGAATGTCCATTCAGTGCCTTCAGTGAAGTTCCTAAGAATGCTCAAGGTTCTGGCATCTTCTTCTACCTATTGCACTTTTACTGTAATGAAATTATCTCCTCTTTCAACTTCTGTGAAGCTCTTTACTCTTCACTATGTTTGTAACACAGCTTGAAAACATGTTTGGGTGGTGTTTATATAGACACATCACAGCTGAAGCAAAGTGAGGGTTGTTATTGATCATGTTTTAACCCAACTTCAGATGTAACAGCGGTAGGTTTTAAAATCAGCAGTATTATATTGGCTGAATAGTGGAAAGATGA
>BRDA01004280.1:38956-77398 GCA_036984385.1 Crenuchus spilurus | reverse complement strand
TCTTTCAGCTGTTCGTTATATGCTCAATTTCCTTTTTCCAGCCACTTATTGCTACTTGTCCCAACTTTTTTGGAATTTGTTGACACTGTGAAATTTAGAATCAACATATTTCTCCTTTAAAATGTTACATTTACTCAGATTAAACTTTTGATCTGTCATCTATGTTCTATTACGAATAAAATAGACATTTGCCATCTCCACATCATTGCATTCATTTTTTATTCACAATTTGTTTAGTGTCCCAACATTTTTGGAATCCAGTTTGTAGCAAATGATCATCAAACTTTCACACAAGTCCTAAAAGTAGATAAAGAGAACCCAGTTAAACACATGAGACACAAATATTATACTTGCTCACTTATTTATTGAACCAATTATTAATTTAAAAGATCCAATATGACATATTTGTGAGAGGTAAAAGTATGTGAACCTCGAGGATTAGCAGTTAATTTGAAGGTGAAATTAGAGTCAGGTGTTTTTAATCAATGGGATGACAATCAGGTGTGAGTGGGCACCCTGTTTTATTTAGTTTATTATAAGTCTGCAATTCACAACACATGTTTGTGGTAGTGTATCATGGGACAAAAAAGGAGATTTATGAGGAGCTCAGAAAAAGAGTTGTTGATGCTCATCAGACTGGAAAAGGTTACAAAATCATCTCTGAAGAGTTTGGACCCCACCAATCCACAGTCAGAGAGATTGTGTTCAAGACCTTTGTTACCCTCTGCAGGAGTGGTTGACCAACAAAGATCACTCCGAGAGCAAGGCGTGTAATAGTCAGCTAGGTCACAAAGGACCCCAGGGTAACTTCTAAACAACTGAAGACCTCTCTCACATTGACAAATGTTAATGTTCATGAGTCTACCATCAGGAGAACACTGAACAACAATGGTGTGCATGGCAGGGTTGTAAGGAGAAAGTCACTGCTCTCCACAACGAACATTGCTGCCCATCTGCAGTTTGCTAAAGATCACGTGGGCAAGCTGGAAAACTATTGGAAGAATGTTTTGTGGACAGATTAGACCAACACAGAACTTTTTGGTTTAAATGAAAAGTGTTATGTTTGGAGAAAGGAAAACACTGCATTCCAGCATAAGAACCTTATCCCATCTGTGAAACATGGTGGTGGTAGTATCAGGTTTGGGCCTGTTTTGCTGCATCTGAGCCAGGACGGCTTGTCATCATTGATGGAATCAATGAATTGTGAATTATATCAGAGAATTCTAAAGAAAATGTCAGGACATCTGTCCATGAACTGAATCTCAAGAGAAGGTGGGTCACGCAGCAAAACGACCCTAAACACACAAGTCGTTCTACCAAAGAACGTTTAAAGAACAGTTACCGGAAACGTTTCAAGCACCACTGTATATGTGTATATCTTATCAAAATACTAACAAAGTAAGGATGTGCAGGGAAACGTAAAAAAAGCTTGTACAAAGTAAAGGCTAACAAAGCACAATTCTAAATTGCTTGTTCAGGTAAAACCGACACTCTTATGATCATACTCAAGAATGTCTGATGTCAGTCTGACATGATTTTGTGTGTACTTCTGCTGTTCTGCTAAATGAAACCTAGTACAGTGCAGTTGCTGATGTAAGACCATCTCAATCTATATGTTTAAGATTATGGAGTCAGTGTTGCAAACAGAACAGACTTAGCGTTCCACTGACAGATCTGTTTTCTCCTTAAATGCTTGCTAAACACATCAGACGGTGTTTGGAGACTGTTCATGGCATCTCTCAGCACAGTGTTTAATCGTGTTATTATTGACTGAATGTTACCATTGAAATCAAATACAGTCTGTTCCAAGTGCAGCACAGTGGGTCCTGGTTGCCAGAAAAATGTTGTTTAGTAGTGAGAGTGATATTAAGGTGATGTTTCTAAATGGAACAGCAACATAAACAAAGCATGAGTGCACATACAAATGAACCAATGCATAAATTCAGATAACAATGTGTTGTTAACCAAATACTGTCATATTTATGTGGAAACACAATAAATAAATAATCAGCCAAACAAACACACACAAATAAATACTGTAACATTTCCTGCTACCTGTGTTAACATGCCATCTTCCTCTTTTTTCATTTTGAAGTAAACTGTGGTGATGAAATGGCATTTGTAAAATTTTTGGGTTAAAACTTTGAAAGAAGTAGGAGGAAAACAAAAATGTTAAAATATGGTGTACTAGATTGATGTGAGTCTCTCTGTAAAGCTTAAAATAGGCAGAGTCAAGTGAGAT
The DNA here is from genome assembly GCA_036984385.1 of Crenuchus spilurus. NCBI lineage: Eukaryota > Metazoa > Chordata > Actinopteri > Characiformes > Crenuchidae > Crenuchus > Crenuchus spilurus. Next base: position 75,156 of record BRDA01004280.1, on the reverse strand, counting down.
GTGGGAGTTTGTCAGGTCATGTCATATGTGATTAGAGTGGTGCTCAAACGAGACAAAAGTCATATTCTTGGTCATTTATTTATTGAGGAAAATGAGCCAATATTACATGTCTCAAAGAGGCAAAAGTAGAGATGCTTCCAGGATTAGCATATAATTTTAAGGTGGAATAAGAGTCAGGTGTCTTCAAAGGAAAGGGACAAAAATTTAACCCTTTAGCATCTTCACGGAGGAAAATAAATGTATTATTTATTTTTATGTTTTGATCAATGTTTTTTTTTAAAAAACCCATTAAAAAACATGGGTGCATGTTTTTTAGCCTACCATACCTCTACCGATTGGTAGAGATGGCACAATCACATTGTATTAAGTTCAACAGCTTCTTGAAAAAGATATAGTGACTCAAATGTGCTCTACCAAATGGTTGAGCAGAATGTTAAATGGATAAAGAATAAGGATCTGTCACAGTGTATCATGGCACAAAGGAGATTTCTGAGGACCTCCGAAGAAGAGTTGCTGATTCTCATCAGGCTGGAAAAGGTTACAAAGCCTTCTCTTAAGAGTTTGGACTCCATCAATCCACAGTCAGACAGATTGTGTACAAATGGGAAAAACACCAAGATCATTATTACCCTCCACAGGAGTGGACAACCAACAAAGATCACACCAAGAACAAGGTGTGTAATAGTCTGTGAGGTTACAATGGAGCCGAGGGTATCTTTCAGAGAACAAATGGCATTTTTCACATTGGCTAATGAGTTCACCATCATCAATAACAACAATATTTCAAGCAGAAAATCACTGACAAGAACACTACTGCTTATTTACATTTGGCTAAAGTGTAAACAGAGAATCCAGAAGGCTTTTGTGGACAGATGAGGCCAAAATAAAATATTTATTTATTTATTTAAGTGTCCCAAATGACCAAATATAATAATTTTGTCTCGTTTGATTACTTTTAGCAATAAGAAATTATAATGAAGAGCAAGCTCGTTATCTAGCCATTTGGAGCAATAGGACAATGCATTTTTATTATTTCAACTCAAATCGGATATGAATAGTCTCAGTAGTCATAGTCTTTTTCCAAAGAGACTGCAGAGCTGGAAACAGTTCCACTGGTCTTATAGAAATTGTTCATGCTGATTAATTTCCCCAAAGAAGTGCACCGTTTCATAAAAGCATTGTTTGTGTGAGTTTCATTATTTAGTGTACTTGTTTGTTATAGCCATACTCTCAAATAACTATGACAATTAATGTCAGCACAACTGATGTTCAAGTGATATTCTACTCATCATGCAATTATATCCCAACCAGAGGTCACCAAATTGCCAAACTTACCTAGTGCTGCTTTACAATATCAGAAAAACAGACATATTGCAGAGTTATGATCCCCATTTGCCACATTGCCAACAGTCCAAAAAAAAGGTAAACAGCCATTCTAGGATGTAGAGGGTTAACTAGCTTAACATGAGTTATAGCTAACATTCTCAGCCTGACAAGGAATGGATTGGTGACCTTAATGTCTAAAGTGGCTGAGAGTGGCTGACTCTGATTTAGCACAATATTCCACACTGTAATGTTTTTCTAACTGCTTTCAGAAACAAACACAACAAAACAGTAGCAGATTGTGTTAATGCACCTTTAGCACCAACAGTGGACTTTTATATAACAATATTATATAAAGAACCCATCAAAAACACCTCCCCGTTCAGTGTTTTTATTGTTTTAGTTTTTTCCTACATTGTAAATGAACACTGAAGTCATCCAGACTATGAGTGAACACATAAGGAGTCATGTTGTAAACTTAAAAGTGTTAAACAAACCAAAACATGTTTTAGATTTTACTTCAAAGTTGACACACAACTGATGTCTCAAACACATTAAGAGTGTTAACTGAAAGTCATTCCAGGTGACTACCTCATAAAGCTGACTGAGAAAATGCCAAGAAAGTTGGCATCTAAGCAAGAGGTGCCAACTGTGAAGAATGTAAAATATAAACATAGTCTGGTTTGTTTACTTGTTTGTTTACTAAATAATTACATATGTATTTATTCATAGTTTGGATGACTTTAGTATTAATCTACAATGTAGACAATTTTTAAATAATAATAAAAAACACTGAATGCTTAAAATGAGTGTCCAAACTTTTGACTGGTACTGTATAAAATTAGCAGTACCAAAATAAAATCAAAGTTTTAATAGCCAAAAAGACATGAAGCGCTTTAAATTAAGATGCTGATTAAAATCTACAACATCTGAATTTAAGTTCAATGATTTGAATCCATGGACAGTACCAACTAATACTGAACCCAAATGAATTACATCTACCACAAATTCATCTACAGCTAGAAAAACACATTATACATTATTGGCTCATATTGTGCATCAATTGTCTAGTTCATTAATATTTATTTATTTATTTTATTTTATTTACCCAAACAGTAAAAATAATTCAGGCATGTAAAATCATTGAATAAGCACATATCTCTTATTTTGAGATTGTTGTAAGAAGTCTCAGATATTTTTACTTGTGTTAAACATTAAAGAAGCAATAATAGTGGCTACTATTTGTTTGCAGCTTCACCTGATTAAATTATTTTAATAGTAATATTAGTCTAATAGTTGCCATAGTAATTATGTTTATTTTGGCTATAAACTAACATGATTTGTTTTGCAATCCAAACACAATTCAAGCAAGTTTAGGTGAGATAAGCAGTAAAGTGTGACTTCTAAACTCAAGGATATGTGTGTATTCAATAATATGTTCTGCTACAGTCTCTAGGGTAACAGCATTGGTGTGTGTGTGTGTGTACAGGGCTTGAAGTAATGCCCCGTCTCTTGTCTGTGTGCCGTGTGAGCTATAAATGTTCTAAAGTCCATGAATGTCTGAGCTGCCTGCAGTGCACTTTTCTTCTTCCCAATAGCATCCTCGTCCTGCTCAGACCTTAATTTCTCTCCCTCTCTCATTCTTACCCTCCCTCTCTCACCCCCTCTCCACTTCTCTGGCTGATTTGCCGTGGCTCTCTCTTGCCGACCTCCTGCTGCGTTTGAGGTAGTGTGTGATTTGCCACAGGCCTCCAGCTCGCTGACCAGGCATCAACGTTTCTCTCTCAAACTGCTTCAACTGTGGGACCAGGGGATTTACATTAATGTCCCACTGTGGTTCCAGCCAAGGGCCTTTGTGAGCTCTGAGAACAGAGGAGAACAGAGGAAGAAGGTGGGGAGAGATGGAGAAGTGCACGCGGACCCCTTGAGACCATGGAACAATGTGTTTTAATCGATTCAGCAGTTTAGCATTCACGGCTGGATAGAGTGTCTCCAGTTGCAGTCCAGTTTGATGTTCGTAAGCAAGAGGTGTGCTCGATGCTGAATAATTGTTCCCTTTAGAAAAAAAATATGATTGTTATATTAAGAGGCAGTCTGGCTTTCAGAGTTTTCCCTGAGTGATGGCATATTAATAACTCATTCAGACTTATACTAAGAGCTTTGCTTTTGCATACCTTTGTGTTTTGCATGCTCGTGTCGTTTTAGGTAAGTATTAAAGCTATATTCCCAGATTCAGCACAACCACGGCTAATGAGAATTGTCACTCAATAAGCATTCTGATAGATGAGATATTAGAAATTAAATTAGATTTAAATTTCAATATCTATGCATAACACAGCAAAACTCCACCATGACCTACACAAATGGTGGACGAAAGCTTGTTTATAGTTGTCTGTAATGTATTGTACTATATTTACAGCATTTTAGCAGGCATTGCACACTCGTTTTTTAATGTTTACCCAGTTGATTATAATGACAGCTACATGTACAAATGAACTGTGATCATTGTATCATGTGATGCAGACATTGATGTTTTTAAAACCCTACAACCCCCTTAGAAAGTGATTTTATTTATTTATTTATTGACCCAATTTCCCCCCCAATGCAGTGGTAGCCAATTGACCCACCCCTCCGTTAGGACTCTCCCAATCACTTTTAATGTCCCCGACTCTAGGAGGGTAAAGACTAGCACAGGCCTCCTCCGATGCATGTGAGGTCAGGCTCCGCCTCTTTTCCAACTGCTGCTGATACATTGGGCAGCCAACGTGCTCGGAGGAAAGTGCAGGATCCTCAGCTCTGATGGATCGGCCAGCGAGAAAGTGTCATCTACCCACCCAGAGCATGTCCAGTTTTGCTCTCTCGAACCCCGGCTGTCGATGGCCAGCAGCATTACAGGGATTCAAATGGGCAATGTTAGATTTGAAAGGAAACATAGAGTTAGGAGTTTTACCCAATCAGTATAGTGTGGTATGCTTGCCCAAGCTTGGAAATTGAATCCCAGTCTACCGAGGCAACACTGTTATCATGTCAATACAATGCCATACCATACTATGCTATACAATTACCAATCGTTTACATTAAATGATCAGGGGTGTCCAGTCTTATCTGAAAATGAAGGCTTTACAACAAAGCAGGAACACCTGATCAGGTGTTTAAAGACAAGAGTGTCTATGATTTGAAATGACAAGCATTTATTTAATGGCTAATTATTATGAAGAAAGTTATGATCAGCTTTAGATGGCTGTCTTGTTGGATCTATAGTGAAGGCAAAAACTCAAGAATCAGTTGAGCTTTCAAAGATAACCATTAATTTAATATACTTGTTTATTATTAGTCAGTTATCAGATTGATATGGGACATTATCAGCTCAGTGGTTGTAGGTTCTAGTGTATATGTCATTTATGACTGATAATGTCGGTCACTTTTGATTGTGTGTTATGAAACATTAAACCTGAGATTATCAGATGTCTTGGATTGTGGGTCTTATTTCACTCAGACTTCACTGATGTCTCTATATTAACCCTTTCATGACTTATGAAGTCTTGATCATAGCCAAAAGTTATTTAGACATGTCTGAACATTCTTTTAAAAGACACAGTTCAGCTATATAAAAACCCTTCTCCACAGTTAACAGGCTAAAAAGTGAACTGCTAAGCTGAGTTGTTGTGCAGTTCAGTTTCTGGATGTATGTTTGTCAGCACAATAATGCCATTTTTTTCTTTCATTCTCTTAAAATCAAGGTGTGTTAATGTTGTGCCCCCCCATCAATCTCGCTCTTGCTCTCTCTCTCTCTCTCTCTCTCTCTCTCTCTCGTTGTCTACATGTACACACAGGTTTAAGCATTAAGGTTTTGGTGCTGCTGCTGTTTTGACTTACTTTAACTCTGTAATATTAGTATTTATCAAAAATACAGTCAAACGAAAAGCACAATAAATTAATTCAACTCAAAAAAGAAAGTGTTCAAGTACAATACAATGCCACATCAAAAAATTAAGAATATTGTGAAAAACTTAAACTGTGTTCATGGTTTAATTCAAAAAGGTAAACTGTCATATTTCACATTTATTATACATTCAAACCTTTATTTGTGTTGATGTTGATTAATATTCAGAAATCAAGAATCTTAAATTTATTAAAATATTTGAGTAAATTACAATTCAAAGAGTAATAACTTTAAAGAATAACTCATTATTAATACCCTTAGAGAAAGTCTCCTCTGCATTTTTCCACATCCATGCAGTGAATGCACACACACACACACACACACACACACACACACACTAGTGAGCTCAACACCCACAAAGACAGAGGGACATGGGCAGCCACCTGCTGCGGTGCCCAGGGAGCAATTAGTGGACAGGTGCTTTGCTCAAAGGCTCTTTATCTGTGACTATATTTTCCCTGCTGGTGAATCGGTGACCTTTCAGTCCCAAAACTGCTTCTCTTACCGTCAGACCACAACTGCCACTAAAGACGGGTTCATTAAAGTGTTGCTGTTCCCTGATAAATTCAAATGATAACCACACAGTCATTGAAGGCAACAGGTAATGATATACCTTACAGATAAAATATCTTTTCACGTTTAACAAACATAACATATGACAGTTTATCTTTTTGAATAAAATTATGAAACTAATGAACCTTTTTATGGCATTCAAATTTTTTAAGATGCACTAGTAGGGTTCAGATAAACTGTAGTATATCAGCAAGATAACAAATACATTAGCTAATCAGCCGATTCAGCCACTACAATTTATAAAGGATAGTTTGAGAACAATCTTGCACTTAATCCCCTGGAGTCTAATTGTTTTTCACTCTGATGTAGTCTGACATGCCTTTACTTTTTTACAAATTACACCCATCAAAAAGTATTTCTTCAAAGTGTTAGACAGGCTTTTGTTCAGCATAAACTCAGCAACAACAGTGTCAAACAGTAAGTGTCATAAATCTATATTTTGATTAAATCTGTTCTAAACTTAGACTTTCCAAAATCCCCCAAAAAATCAGATGTGCTGATATATTGTGAAAAACACTCTAAACATTTCTAGCCGAGACTTTTGAGCTCAGAACTGAATAAACAGAGGTGTTGGCTACACACTGTTCATTACAGTTTTTAGACATTGTATGTGGTTTTATTTCTAAAGCTTAACAAATGCGAGGTGACGTGTTTCACTCATTCAATGGTTCCTACTTTGAATATTTATAAGATATGTTTGAACACTCTGGTGAGAGCTCTTTTGTTCAGGTTCACATTCTACACATTCTACAGCTGGTAAACCACCAATGGAATGTCTGGAATTACCATGTCATTATCATATGCATGACAGAAACATTTGCAGCTGTCTGAATGGCTCTGAAACACATCTCTGCTTATTTAAACTCCTCCCACAAATATCTAAAAGATACTTTGATTCAATCTATATATATATATTTGAAAAGCAAACCCTTTAAGGTTTCTGGGGTATGTTTTGTTTTGTTTCTTGGATAAAATATTGCATAATTTCTCTCAGATGGCACTGCATCAAGAACTGTCATAACTGTTATAAATAGCTGATATAAACACATGGGCAAGAGATTACTTTCACAAACCTTTGTCAAGCACTACAATATGCAGTTACATTCACAATGCCACTTAAAACTGTAAAAAAAAAAAAGCCTTATGTTAACCATGTCCTGAACTATTGTTGACTTATCTGTGCTGGGAGGCATCTGGAATTGATCATCACACAGTGGAAACGTACTGTAGTCAGATGAATCAGTATTCCATATCTTTTTTGATAGAAATTGACATTTTTTGCTGTGGACCATCCAGACTATCAGCAACAAGCTCACAATCCAGGGTCTGTCATGGTATGTAGTTGTGTCAGTGCCCTTGGCAGGTTTTAGAGCAACATATGCTGCCTTCAAGACCACATCTTTTCATGGACGTCTATACATATAAGAGAATACAAGACCACATTCTGCACATATTACAAAGGCATGGTTGTGGAAGAAAAGGATATGGGTGCTGGACCCACCTGAATGTGATCCTTACCTAGACACCGTGTAGAGAGAAACAGTGTAAAAACAACAACCCTTGTTGCACACCTTAAGACATGTGTGGAAGAACAATGGAACACCTAAACACTTCCTTGCTTGGTATCCTTGGTGGCAAAATATATGTTAAATGCTGAGAGATGGAGTGATTGCTTTACTGTCCCAACTTTTTGTTGACCAGACAAAACATGAAATAAATGTAAGAAACAGTTTTTATTATTTTAATTATCCCTACTGTCCCAATGTTTTTTTGGGTTGTATACATATCATTAAAGTAACTCTGTGTTGGGTGTTGCAACATCTCTTCCAAGACTACAGGGTTGTGGAGCCCCATTTTTCAGTTTGGGTGGGTGGCGCTCACAATGCAGTAACCTATTTTCAATAAAGAAAAAAATCTGGAACCTCATGCCTCACTGGGCTTTATTTTAGACGGCAATAAAAGACTTGATTCATAAACTGTATAAAGTCAGTAGCACTTCTGTTGCAGGATCATTGCTCACCAAGACCAAAGGAAGGAAAAATTCAAATCCGGTCCAAAAGCACAGGGTGTTTCAGAGTTATGTTTTAATAATAAGGGCTGGAATCTCTGTATTCTGCAAGTGAGTGTGCGATCATGACCTATATAACACCCCCACCTCTTGAAACATGAGTAGAATTGGGAAAACCTTTCATCAGAGTGAGTCCACTATAGCACAAGACCAGTAAAGTTCACTAATGAGAACTTCACTTGATAAGTTAAGGAAATTACACATCTTTCAGCTGCAGGTGAGACTTAATAGACCTCAAGCATATGACATGTATGGTGTATTACTGTTCATAAAGCAATAGCTTAAGGCCTCTCTGACAGTCTTACAAAATGTTCTCATGAGAAATTGTATAACTTACAGGATTAAGACATTGAATCAATTTGACAGCATGTCGGTTTTGCAAAAAGTCAAATTTATGAAACTAGACAAAAATATAGTAAATCAACCAAGAGACATTTGTTACCCAGTGTTTGGTACTAGCTGTGAGGCACCTCATGCCTAATCTCTGGCCCTGCATCTACCTCGTTTATGTTACTGTCCATGTGTTCTGTGTTTACGTTTGTCCTGTGCTTGTGTTTACATTTTCCACGTGTCTTGATCATGTCATGTCTTGTTGAATGCACAGCCCTGCTGTTCAATTATCAAAGCCTTCCCAGTGTTTCACAGTCACGCTCATCACTGTAGTGTCAACCCTGTATGTATTCATGTCATGTTTGAGTCACACTACCAGCCACAGTCTGTTTTTGAATTTTTGTCCTTACAATAAAGTCTCGTTTTCTGGAGTTCCATCTCGTCCTCTCATCCTGCTTAAGCCACATCACATGACACAAGTAATGGAAGTCTACCAGCTACAGTCATGGCCAAAAGTGCCTGCACCCAGAGTATTTCTTCCAGAAAATTATTGCAATTACACATGTTTTGTTATACACATGTTTATTTACTTTGTGTGTATTGGAACAACACAAAAAACAGAGGAAAAAAAGACAAATTTGACATAATTTCGCACAAAACTCCAAAAATGGGCCGGACAAAATTATTGGCACCCTCAACTTAATATTTGGTTGCACACCCTTTGGAAAAAATAACTGAAATCAATCATTTCCTATAACCATCAACGAGCTTCTTACACCTCTCAACTGGAATTTTGGACCACTCTTCTTTTGCAAACTGCTCCAAGTCTCTCCTATTTGAAGGCTGCCTTCTCCCAACAGCAATTTTAAGATCTCTCCACAGGTGTTCAATGGGATTTAGACCTGGACTCATTGCTGGCCACTTTAGAACTCTCCAGCACTTTGTTTCCATCTATTTCTGGGTGCTTTTTGAAGTATGTTTGGGGTCATTGTCCTGCTGGAAGACCCATGACCTAGGATGCAAACCCAGCTTTCTGACACTGGGCACTACATTGCGACCCAAAATCCTTTGGTAATCTTCAGATTTCATGAAATTGTCAAATTTTCCTTTTTTTCCTCTGTTTTTTGTGTTGTTCCAATACACACAAAGGAAATAAACATGTGTAAAACAAAACCTGTGTAATTGCAATAATTTTCTGGGAGAAATACTTCATTTTCTGGAAATAATTCAGGGGTGCCAACACTTTCGGCCATGACTGTAATTGTGTGAAAACTGCATTCAATGATCATCTAATATTTGCCTCAAACATGCGCTCAGAGGGAAGTGCAGGATCATCAGCTCTGATACATCAGCTGGCAGACTCCTGAGCCAGCCAGTATTATATGGTATTAGTGATGGGGAGAGAGCATCATCTACAGACCCAGAGAGAGCACAGCCAGTTTTGCTCTCTGGCCCAGGCTGTTGATGGCAAGCAGTATGACAGGGAAGGCTCTGTCATCTACAGAAAAAAATACACAAAATGCAGAATACAGTAAAATGTGATGCCAAATTAAGTTAACCTCTTATTTTTAAAGTACTGGAAGTACTAAACGTTAGCATATACAACTGATTGCCAAATGTAAGTATTGAAAAGTTTCTATATTAGGTCTAAACCCTGTCAGAAATCACTTTACTCTGTTTGGGATGACAACAAGGTAATTTGAAGTGGATGATTTAGGCTTGCAGTTTACATGATGCTGCATAGCTACTTGTTTGCTACGTTTACCTTGTAGCCCTATGCACACAGATTCCAGACACCAAAGACATCTTTAGCTTTATACTCTGAGCCTCGGGGTAATCGTGCCACTTTTGTTTTTCCTCAGACTGTCCCTTTAAATGGATGTTAGCGCTGAACCTCTTCATCCTAACGATGTGTACAACTCTGAGCTGTTGGGAGATTATGAATGCAGGAAAAGGAGCTTCGCACGAGCTTGTCTTTCTCTTTTTCACGATGGCTCTACTTGAGAAAGTGTCGAGCCCTAGACAGCCTCGGTGCTCTCGCAGGGTGCCGTGGTGTCGGTCGGGAACAGGCACTGGCTAATGGAAGCATGCCCTTGTTTCCCGTCTGCAGTTTCTTTCTGTTTTTTTCACACGTTGGTTCCTTGGTCTCTCGGTGAGTGAGTGGCTGCGAGCCGGGCTCTGCCTCAGCGAGGGAGCAGCACAGCGCATGAATTATGCAGAGCTGTCAAAGCCAGCTATTGTCGGAGGTGGCGGCCACACTAAAGCTCGGGGGTGGAGGAGGGGGGGAGATGCTGTATTTCCTCAAGCTAGCAGCGCTTACTTAGCGTCCCAGAGTGAACCTGAACGACCGTTCACGGACCAGTGATGAGAGAGAAGAGAGGTAGAAGGAGAGAAGTGTATGAGGGGGCGAGAACCAGAGAAAGACAGGAGGAGACAAGGAAAGAGAGAGGAAAAGAGAGAGTATGTGTGTGTTGGTAAGGTAATGGGAAAAGAGAGAAATGGGGGAAGGAAAGGATGAGAAATAGAGTCAATAATGGTAGAGGTGGAAAGTTAGTAGAAGCACTGTACATCAATATTCAGAGATATTTTGAATAAAAGATAAAAGATGTAGAGAATGATAGAAGATATGATGGGACCAGTGACATGGTGTTCAGAAGAAGGCCTTCAGTCCTTCTGTGCAGAGCGAAGAGAAGGAAAAGTGGACTTGACCAACAGTGTGATGGCAAATTATTATTATTTTATAGTTTTTTATTATTTTGACCCAATTTTCCTTCTAATGTAGTCAATCGACCCACCCATCCACTAGGACTCTGCAAATCACTTGTAATGTCCCTGACTGTAGGAGGGTGAAGGCTCCGCCCTTTTTCCACCTGGTGATACATCGTCATTGGGCATCCAACACGCTAGGAGGAAAGCGCAGGACCCCCAGCTCTGATACATCAGCTAACAGACACCTGAGCCAGCAGATATTTCATGGTAGTAGTGATGGGGAGAGAGCGCCATCTAGCCACCCAGAGAGAGCATGGCCAGTTTAGCGTTCTCAAGTCTCAGTTGTCGATGACAAGCAACATGACTGGGATTCGATCTTGTGCTCCTATGATGAGCCAATCTAGGCCCCTTGATGGCAACAAATTAAAGGGCTTTAGAGAGGTGATAAAGCCATCGCTGAGATGACAGCATGGAGGCTGAGGAGCAGTGGAGGAGGGAGTTGAAGGTGGATGCTGTGGAAAAAAACTGGCTGAGAGAAATGACACAAATAGCCATCTTAATTTAGGAGTCAAGGGTCAGAAACACAACATGATATTCATTGAAAATCCCATGAAATGTAATTACTGAACACTGAGACCTGCAGTTGAATTGCACTTTTCGCTGACAAGTCTCATGTGGATGGTCTCTGTCTCGACATCTCTTGCTCTATTTCTCTCTGCTGCTCTGTGGCTTCTTTCTGTCTCATCCCTCTCTCTCTCTCTCTCTTTCTCTCTCTCTCCCCCTTCTTCCCTGCCTCTCTCCCCTCCTCAGACAAGCCGATGTGCTTAGGTAAGAAATATGGGTCACCAAGGTTGCAGACAATTTATTTAGCTATAAGTGACTTTATCGGTTCAAAGTCACGCTGGCGTGTCCGCCTCTGCCTGCCTCCATCGCTGATCCAGTTAGTGGAGGAAAAAACACAAACTGCAGTTTTCTGAATTAGAATAAAGCAGAGTGCAACATTTTCACAGTTTCCAGCTGTTCGCTCAGTCAGAGCCAAACACTCATTGAGCTAAAATTAAATGATGTTCCATTTATGGTCAGCTATGATTGGCAGCCCTGAATTATTTTAGACACATACACAACAGTGTCCAGGTCAGTACTCATGATACAACTTAAGTTTAGCAAATATATTTAACCGGGCCAAAGACCAGTGGTAACACTTGTAGGATGGTTGCACTGGTTTTTCAGCCTGTGGCTTCCAGACCACGTAAGTAGCTTCAGGGTTGCCAGGTTTGTTGTTTTTGGACTTCTTTAAAAATGTACCAAAGACTCTTTTAGTAACACACTAGAAAATAAAGCTGGAGATGCCTTAGGTAGACTTTCTAATATTAGACAATTCAGTGGAGGGATCTGAAAATATAGATAAGAGCAGAGGAGAAGGAAATGTATTATGTTTTAATTACTAAAAAAGCTACAATTATGTAGGAAATGAATGAAAGTAAAATTAAAATAAGATTTAAGAGCAGTTAAAAAGCAATTATAGCTCCCCGAAGCGTCTGTGATTATACTCTGGATTATAATAGATTTTGGGTTCATTTTAAGCTTGTTTAGGGCTAATTTTTCTGAGACATTGATCTGGAGATTTCTTTTTTGGGAGCCTGGGTTGCTCTTCTTGGATCCCCATATTTCCGTCACTCTGGATTTTACATGTTGTTCTTTGTCAAATTGCGAGTGATGAAAAGCACTTTAAAATCCAATTTGAGCAGCCAGAGTGTCCGGACGGATCTGTACAAATTTGGTTATAATCAGATTTCAAACCAGCTCCAAATGTTGCTTGGATCAGATTTGCAAAAATTGGATTTCATGTGAGGGCAGCACGGTGGCTTAGTGGTTAGCACATTTGCCTCTCAGCGCTGGGGTTTTGGGTTCAAGTCCCCATCTGAGCAGAGTTTCCATGTTCTCCCCGTGTTTGTGTGGGTTTCCTCTGGGGTCTCCAATTTCCTCCCACAGTCCAAAAACATGGAGGTCAGGTGAATTGGGTACTGTAAAATTATCTGTAGATACGTGTGTGTGTGTGTGTGTCACACAGCGATGCGATGGACTGGCGCTCTGTCCTGGGCTTAGTTGAATAGTGTACTGCAGGGATGCCAACCCCGGTCCTGGAGAGCCGCATTCCTGCACAGTTTGGTGATCTTTGTGCTCTGACACTACATTTAAACCTGCTAATTGCCTGCTGAGTTGAATCAGGTGTGTTTGATCAGGGAGATCACCAAACTGGGCAGGAATGCGGCTTTCCAGGACCGGGGTTGGCCACCCCTGGTGTACTGCATTGCCTTACGCCCAGTGAGGTGGTAGGGGACTAACCGTGACCCTGATAAGGATTAAGCGGGTGTGATAATGGATGGATGGATGGATGGATGAATTTCATGTGGGTTTTGGCTGGCCAACTGTCAAGGCCTCGCCTGGCCCTCACCTGTTTTTTGTGATGTCTCCACCCCCTGTGATGTCACTTCATTGTTCTGGTCTGTTCCCTTGTTTTTGTCCTGATTACTGCCCCTGTTTGGTTTCCTCTTCTTGTCATTGTCTTTGTAAATCATTGCATCTGTACCTGTATCTGTATCAGTAAGCTGTATCATTATGAGTGTTTGTAGCCTTAGCATCATACTATGTCTCTATATTCACTGGATCTAAAAAATACTGTCTGTTAGACTTCCTGCTGCTGTCTCGTGTCTCCACACCAACACTGGACGTTACACCGGCCTAGCAAAAATCAATTTGGATACAATCTAGGCCAAAAATCAGATTTGGGCAGTCTGAACATAGCTTTTGTTACAATTAATAGAAATGTACCTAAATTGTATGTACCTGATAGATATTTTTGCTGTGATAATTATTTTCAGAAATAAATTAAGTCAAGCTCATTGATTGGTCTGGCAAAATACATGACGTTACATAACGAACATAGCTAGTTATGTTTATATTTTCAGTGACAATGTCAAATATTTCTCTTTTAGATGATGTGATCTAAACTGATAAAAGGATAGATGGCTACAAACAGAAGAATGAATTAGTGATTGTTATGTTGTATGTTTATTAAGTGAAGCCTAATTTGATATTGATTATTGTGTTACATTTGTTTGATTACATTTTTTGTGGGCAGTGGAAGCTTTTGTTGTGTGAACTGCAAATTGTAAAAGGATTGTTATAAAGCATTGTTGCCAGTACATTGCTTGCTTTATTGTTTTAGATTAGTGTTCATCTTACTAGGGAGTTTATGGACGAATCTCTCCATTTGCAGTGTTAACTGAGCATCTCATTAGCTGAAGTTGTGCAGTATCTGGGGACTTAGCTTCTGTCAAAATGACAACATGGGCATCTAAAACACAAATGTATGCAGCAGTACCACCCTCACAGGGGTTTGACGGTTTTAAATTGCATCATTTGGCATCATTTGAGGAAAGTTTGAGTAATGTGATTATAAGTAATAGTGTTCTTTCCCCAGTGGGGGCCAAGCACTGGGCAGCAGTTGGACAGGACCTGCTTGAGTGAAGTGTAGGTCTACCATGGGCATTAGATCATCATAAGCACCGACTAGCCCGTGTCATTTCTTTGCCTGATTTCCTTCTTCTTCAGTCCCAGTGCATCATAGGCTGTCATTTTCTGCCGAGTCGCTGGTTTTCCCATGGCCTCATGGGTCAGCGCCCAAGCCAATGACCCACCTGGGCACAATGATGGTCACTGGAGCGCTTCCTCTCACCAAACATTAGTGTGATTTATACTTGCACTCCCTGCTCTTGTACATTGTCATTTAAAATGGGTTTAAAAAGACAAAATCACCCCGTCCTTTTGTCTGGAGTCATAGAGATTAATACCAGATATGATGGTGAAGACTGGAACACAGACTCCATTCTGAATACTTGAGGAGTGTGGCATCATTTTGGAAGGAGAACTTACGTGCAAAGCATAATTATTGTAGTAAATAACATAATTAGTAAAACTGTAACTTGTGCCATTAAAATATTCTCTTTTTATGATGTAAAAAACCTTTCAGTGGATGTTGCTACTAAAAACATTGGAACAGGACTGATGGTGGCATACAGACATGGAAATGTTGCCACTGTGATGCCGCATTTACTGTAGCAGAGGCGTCCCTGTTTTAAACACACACTAATGTTTCTAATGGGGTGTTTCTGTTGACCTTGGGGGTTTGTTATACGTGAAACGTGAATGCCTGTACTACGCACCCAGAACCTTAAAAAATTCAACATCTGATTCATTTTAAAGCCAGGTGTGATGGACTGTTTCAGTTATTGTTACTGTGGAAAACTGCCATTAGCGGTAGCTGAATATTCACTTACTGCTTTATTAAAAACAGTTAAATATCTGGTTTGTATAAGATGTCTACTGTTGTCTATCTTCATTTTTGCAATCATCCTGCATTTTTTTCCTTTCTTCAAGAGTGTAGTGGCCCATCATGTTCTGTCAATTTCATGTTTACCTTCTCATGCTTAAACGCAACACATATCTTTGGGTAATTCACATACATATGGCTGGTTCTTTTTATGTGGACTTTTCTTTTTCTTATCTTTTTCTGAAGAGTGCTTCTCAGTGAAGACATCATGGCTGAAGCTTATGAGTTAAGTGAACTCAAATAATTTGAGAAAACTGATAGTCTTAAACCATTTATTTTCATTCCCTCAAATAATTTGAGTATAAATGATGCTCTGAACAATAGACATATACATTATTATATATAATTAATTAATTTAGAAAATTGTAATAACTCTTTTGAACTAATTCTGTAAAATTAAACAATTCTGACTTATGCTGCCATAAAACATGGCAAAAACATGGAGATCAGGTGGATTGGCTACTCTAAAATTACCCTGGTGTGTATGAATGAATGAATGAATGAATGTATGTATATATGTATGTATGCCCAGATATGGTTGGCACTCTGTCCTGGGTGATCCCTCTAGTTCTCGATGCAGTCCTCCAGGTGGACGGTTGCTTCCGGTTGAGAGTACGCTGTGCGCGATTGGCTGCCGCTTCTCACCGGTGTGTGTAAATGGAGTGTGTTGATTGTAAAGCGTCCTTGGGTGTCTAGAAAGGCACTATATAAGTATAATGTGTATGTATGTATATGTGCTGGTCATAAAATTAGAATATCATTAAAAGGTTGATTTATTTCAGTAATCCTATTCAAAAAGTGAAACTTGTATATTATATTCATTCATTACACACAGACTGATATATTTCAAATGTTTATTTTTTTTAATTTTGATGATTATAACTACAAATAATGGAAATCCCAAATTTAGTATCTCAGAAAATTAGAATAAGACTTTAGACCAATACAAAAAAAAAAAGGATTTTAGAAATGTTGGCCAACTGAAAAGTATGAAGATGAAAAGTATGAGCATGTACAGCTCTCAGTGTTTAGTTGAGGCTCTTTTGGCCTGGATTACTGCAGCAGTGCGCCGTGGCAAGGAGTCGATCAGTCTGTGGCACTGCTCATGAGAGCCCAGGTTGCTCTGATAGTGACCTTCAGCTCTTCTGAATTGTTGGGGCTGGTGTATCACATCTTCCTCTTCACAACACCACATCGATTTTCTGTGGAGTTAAGTTTAGGTGAGTTTGCTGGCCAATTAATAACAGGGATACCATGGTCCTTAAACCAGGTACCTGTAGCTTTGGCACGGTGCCATGTCCTGTTGGAAAATTTAATCTGCATCTCCATAAAGATGGTCAGCTGCTGGAAGCATGAAGTGCTTATATATGACTTTTGATCATCTAATGATTCTGTAGTATTTAAGTGATGTGAATTATTTCAATAAGAAGTGCAGTTAGATTTTACAATGCAGAAGAGACAAATGAATCTTAGAATTAAGTTTTCAACAAATCAAATTTCAGACACTTCCTGTGAGAAATAATGTGTGACATGAGGAGGATGAAGCATTAAATTTGTTTGGAAAATCCTTTCAGTGTCGGAGCCGAGAGGCTGCCCTGAGGAGGCTGCACTGAGGGGCAGCAGCCGCTTTGCTATTAGAATAAATTACATCCTGTATTAAACATTACATACTCTTATTACCAACAGCAGCACCACTTGTCCAGGCGCTTATCAATATTTCAGTACTGACCAGTCAGGTACCATATTAGTACCACTTCTCAATACCCATGCCATGTAATGTCATTCTTGTTTACTTGAAAAACAACTCTCACAGAAGGAACCCTATTGATGAAATGCCCCGTGGGTCATATGAGAAGAAATTGATCTAACCTGTGTCATGTCATTGTATTATAGTATTGATAACGAATATTGATCTAACTTTATCTTTGAGGAGAAAGCTCAAGTCCAATGTTATGTTATTCTGCTTATCTTCTCAGCATATTTACTTGTCCTTTGTATATATATGCCCTCTGTGCCCTGGGTTGGCAAATTAAAACATACAACATAATCTTTTGGGTGGCTCAGCAGACCAAGGCATGAGTTCGAATCCCAGTCATGCTTCTTGACATCAACAGCGGGGGCTCGAGAGAGCAAAATTGGTTGTGTTTTTTCTGGATGGGTAGATGGCGCTCTCTCCCCATCACTACTACAATGCAATGTCTGCTAGCTCAGATGTCTGTTAGCTGATGTATCAGAGTTGGGGATCCTGCACTTTTCTCCAACCACATTGGCTGCACAGTTGGAAAAAAGGCGGAGCCTGACTTCACATGCATCAGAGGAGGCCTGTGCTAGTCCTCTATGGAAGTGTGGGTCGACTGGGTACATTAGAAGGGAAATTGGGTTGAAATATATATTTATATATATAATGTTATAGACTTTTGATTTTAGCTAATTTAAAGCTGAAACACCTGGCACAGGCCTTCAGAGACACTCACAAAGTGGAAAATAATACCATATTTTAAATAGATTTTTGCATGTTGTGATTAAAATATGATTTGGCACCCTTATTGTACCACAATTAAGATTGGATTTTTTATCATAAACATTTGAAAACCCGGTTTTGACCACATCGTACAAAGAAAAACCCAAACTGCTAGTAAATCTGCCTTGTTTTGCACTGAACTAGCACTATATTGCTATGGATTCACTTCACACTGTAAGATCTTCATCCTTCTCAGTGTCCTCCTCATCCTCACACTGCTTTAGGCTATAAACAGGAAGTCTCAGGGGATAGTGTTGTCTTTTCCACCTGCGTCTGTCTGTTCCGCTCTGATATGACTGCAGAAAATGCACTGAGAGATGCTGGAAGATCGTTAGATCCAAAAACCAAATAAATAGAATAAAATGCCTCAAGCTCTTAAAAAGCACAATCATAGTGAACTATTCTCAGTAAGACCCAGAGATGTGTTTGGTTGCAGAAGAGAATGTCATCCAGAAAAACATTTTTGTTTGGGGTGCACTGATAATGAATTTGTTTGGCTGATTTCTATTTATTTCTTAATTAATTTATTTATTTATTTATTTTTCTTTTTCTTTCTTTCTTTCTTTCTTTCTTTCTTTCTTTCTTTCTTTCTTTCTTTCTTTCTTTCTTTCCCAATGCTCACACTTTGCAGGAAAACATACCTTAAGTGATTTATTCTCACAGACGTGACTAATACTCAGACACAGTCTTGGAAAAAATGACTGAAGGTAAACCTGAATAGATTTAAAGTCCATTTTTAGGTCAGTTTGATATAGAAACGTTTCAGGTAACAAATAACGTGGAAATGCACCAGCAGAATGTCATCTCACTCTTCTCCTCCCATCTGAGTCCTACCTCGTCCCCAAGTCCAGGGAACAATGTCACATGGTCACATGATTGCGTAAATATTCAACATAATGGATTACTGCTTTAAGACTTGACCGCATATATGATGTAGCCAAAGATTTCTTTATAAAATGTAATATAGCTTTTATCTTTTTAGCAACATAACATTTTATAGGTATTCACAACTGCAAAGGTGTCAAAAGTATTGACATTCATTACTCAGGTAGAAGTATAGATACTAGGGTTTAAAAAGACTTTTATAGAAGAAGTATCAACTTAAGCTTTTTACTCAAGTAAAAGTACAAAAGTTTGGTTTCAAAACTACTTAAAGTATAAAAGTAAAAGTAATGTAAGGAAAACAAATGTCAAAACTTAGGCTGTGCCACAGGGACATATAGTGCACTTACCCCACCCCCCCACCCCCAAAAGACATTTTTTCTAAAAGCCGTAATGACTATAATGTTATATTAAAATGGTAATGTTGACATTTTTTAGGATGTACTGGCTTCCTGTTTCAGCTGCATATACTATATGTCCCTTGAAAATTAATACATTTTAGTAATGTAAGAGCCATTTTGCACTAAAAGTATGTTTAATAGCAATTATATTGCTATTTTGTGTTTTATGTTCTTCTAGGTTATTTAGGAGCATTGTTTCAGTATTTAGAGTAAATCTTTTATTTTTCTGGCAATCGATTGCTTTCCCTGATTGCAAATTTACTCTGTACTTCATTACTTTTCCCTGAGGAGATCAGAGCAGTGAAGTGCAGGTACCAATAGGGTATCAGAATGGTATATGTTTATATTTATCATTCAACTACAGTCACATTCACTCTTTCTGGATGGCTCAGTTTATCTGGATATTTTTTGGATGTTTTTTAAATGATGACAAACCAAAATGAAAACATAGAAATAACGAGGCTGTTTTTAAAATGTAAGGAGTAGAAAGTACCAATAACTGCATGAAAATGTAAGTAAGTAGAAGTAAAAAGTCATCCAAAAATAATTACTCAGTAAAGTATAAATAACCAAAATTTCTATTTAATTAAGTATAGTAATGAAATATTTGTACTTTGTCACTTGACACCTCTGCACAATTGTAAATTGTAAAATACAAGCCCTGGGATTATTAAAGTACTTCTTATGTAGTTTAACTTACTCTAGTTTTGCTTGTATTAGAGTAAACAACAAAATATTACATTATTTCAAGATAATGTAGCCTAAAAGCCTTAAATATGGTAAACATGGTAAATTGCATGAAGCGCTTGTAGTGAACCAACATTTCACATTTCCTTAAATCCAGCTCATCAATGAATATGTAACTTTGTGAGCTGGATGGAGTGTTTTAGGAAGGGAATAGTGAACTCATGGAGTGCTGGCTCATACCCATTTGTATAGGATAGCATATGCTAGCAAACAAGCTCAGAAAACTAAAAAGTAGGTTCATAATACAGTCAAGTTATTCATCCACTCAATTAGTTTGCTTAAAAGTGAATTTCTTATAGAAAACCAACACCGCTATAACTTCTGTATCTTAGTTGAATTTTCCATTTCAATGCAATACTGCACCACACCTCAATGACACTATCTCCCCTCTGGAACCCCGACAGATACCACAGGAGAGATAAGCGTCAGAGATGAGATCTGTGGCCAGACCCTCCTGTACATGCAAGGTACACAGTCTAACTGCAGTAAACCTCAACTAAGAGGAACACAAATGCCAAAGCTATGTTAATTCAGGCTGGTTTCATATTTCCAGATACACATTCTTCTTTTACTCTTTGTTAAAAATTCATTCATTCATTCATTATCACACCCGCTTAATCCTTATCAGGGTCGCGGTTAGTCCCCTACCCCCTCACTGGGCGCAGGGCAGGGCATTACATTGGTCAACTAAGTCCAGGACAGGGCGCCAGTCCATCGCTGGGTGACACACACACGGACAATTTTAGAGTACCCAATTTACCTGACCTCATGTTTTTGGACTGTGGGAGGAAACCAAAGACCCCGGAGGAAACCCACGCAGACACGGGGAGAACATGGAAACAGATGGGGAATCGAACCCAAGACCCCAGCGCTGAGAGGCGAATGTGCTAACCACTAAGCCACCGTGCCACCCTTGTTAAAAATTAAAAAATTAAAAAATAAAAAAAGGGGATGATTCATCTTTCTGTGACTGGAACAAAAACTTCCCATACAATTTAATGATTTGCTTCAGAATTTACACCTGAAACAAACATAGTTCTCTTGTTTACCTTTTCAGTGAGCTATAAGTTAGTTAATTAATTAATTAATTAAGCAGCTAATTAATTAATTAATCAATTAATCAGCCCTTTCCTGGCCTTAGTTCCTGGCCAGTGAGGGGGTAGGGGACTAACCATGACCCTGATAGGGATGAAGCAGGTGGGATAATTAATTGATAATAAAAAATAAAAATGGCATTAATTAATCAATTAATATGTATGTATATATAGGTTTGAAATTATAATTTCAGTGCCCTTGTACGTGATTTTATCCAACGTTTTTGTAAAACTGAGTATAACTTCAGTTCAGGATACAGGAGAATGTGCCTGAAGGTTTCTGCTTGTTTACCAGAGTCAGTCACGTAGAGGCACAGAGCCGAGGGTCTTTATGCTCGGCGCTGTTGCAAGTGTTGCTTTTTTTTCGCTTTTTGCCTGAATTTCACTTTCCATCCTGTACGTACATCGCTGGCAGTGATATTTTATCCTAAACAGCTGTATCTCCTGTTCGGTCAGAGTGAATCTAGTTAGGATAGACATGGATAAGTATTAGCGGATGGTGCGGTTCACGCTTCAGTGGAACTCTAAGTGTCGCAGAACTCCAGGATTTATGAGCCTTCTGAGATTAACTGTATGGATTAATGGTGTTATCTGAATAATACTACTCCCTCTTTCTCTCACTCTCTCTCTTTCTATCTCTCACGCTGTCTCTTTCATTCCCTTCACAGCTTATGACATCCTGTATTGAATTGCTACTGTAGGCAAAGATGAACTGAGCAGAGGACAGATAGATGGTCACTTCAACCCCCTTTTTCTTGCTACTCTTGCTGTCGGGTTATTTTTCTCTTTTACTCACATTGTCTTTCCCACTCCTGCTACCTCTCATTCAGGCTAGTGTAGTATATCTTATTGAGTAGCTGCTGTTGTTAATTAGAAACTATAATTGTGGGCGGTATACCTGTTCCATAATATAGTGGTGTCCTTGTTGCCAGATGGTTTGTAATTGATTTTTAATTCTGCTTATGTAGTTCTTGTATCTTACCTAATGCATCAACAATACTGACAATATAGCCACAAATTAAGTGCTAATTCAAATCTGGTGCACGTGTGTATTCACATGACCTATACTAAAATAGATAAGTATGTGGGCTGTCATGACTTCTATTATTATACAAATTAATTAATTAGTTAATTAATTATAAAAACAACTTGATGCTGCCTTAATTGTTGGATGCCCTGGAAAAGTTTTTGAAGGAGCCTGAGCACTCAAAACACAATGTGTATTGCTTAATGTGCTTATACCCCCTAACCACTTATGGACTTAATGGAGTTATACAAATGTTTGAGCAGCCCTTTCTTGGTTGGTGAGCACATCCTCAATAGAGAACACTTTCAAAATTTCTGTTTATATAAAATTTTTGTACTAGCCATATCAACATTAACTGTGCATTAAAAAATGCAATTTGTTAACTTATTAAAATAAACTTAACATATTAACCCATTTTCAATCAAACAATCACTAAAATGGCTATGTTCAGACATCAAATCCATAACTGATTTTTATCCTATCTAGATTGAATCCAGGTCGTTTTTTTAGTAGTCTGGGCAGTCAAAAACCACAAAAATCAAATTTTTTTGCTCATTTGATTCAATCCAACATTGGAAGGTGGCTTGAAATCTGATTACAATCAGATTTGTACAGTCCAGATGCTATGGCCGCTCAAATAGGATTTTGAAGTGCCTTTAGCATCACAGAGTTACAAATAACATCAAAACAAATTGAGTAGCAGATCCAAGAAGTGCATCCTAGGTTGCCACATCCCGAAAAACTCTCCAACTCTCTGTCAGAGATCAAACCCTACACAAACATAAAACTAACCCAAGTCTAATTACATATGTTTAATGATGTTACAATAGCTAATCTTTATTTTTAGATTCCTCCACTGAGGTCTTCTAATATTAGAAAGTCTACCTAAAGCATCTCCAACACAATTTTTGTGCTGTGTGATTGTACATATATAAGATTTTGGCTGCCATGGTACATTTTAAAATAGCCCAAAAACCAAGACCCCACCACCTCTGAAATTTTACCCACAAGTGCATTTAAATAAGTACCATTTGCGGAAAAACCGCATACCTGGCAGCTCTAAAGTAACCATAGTGGCTGTAATTACTGACGCCTGCACTGTTACCACTGAAACCCAACAGACAGACTTTTGTTGTGTGAACAGACAAATCCAGTATGATCTTTTACAAATAACAGTGCAGACGGTCATCTCAGCAGATTTTTTAATATCTGATTGCCTGCCATCTGAATGTAGCCAAACATGTTCTGGGTTTTTCTGGTTAGCTAAGATGCTATTCCTCAACCTTTAACATGCAAATACAATACTAACAAGGGTAAAACATCTACCATCTATTGTATGGGCAACATCCACTCCAGTAGATGGCATGATGTTTTGTTGCAGAGATGACCCCAACTCAGAAACTCGTCAAAAATCTCAAGTTTAACACCAAAATATATGACGTTGTGGTGATGATCTTTTTGTTTTTGAGCGCTGGTGTTTATTTAACATTGAGTTTAGAATATTCAGGGGATTCGCCCAACTAAACACAAACTCTCCTTTACACATGAACGTCTGCTACAAAAACGTCTTTTTGTGTTTGTATTCACGGTGTAGAAAAGAACAATTTGGGACATATGTTTTGTTTCACAAGTTGACAGTTCCTTTCTCCTTTGCCCCCCCATCTTTCTTCTTTCTTTCTTCTTTATTGCCCCCCTCCCCTTTGAGCAGGTGGAGAGGAACTGTGTGCAGAGGAGGAGTGAAATCGACAACTGAAGGTGACAAAAACCCTGAGAAAAAAAAAGAAGAATAGGAATACACTAATCTAGAAGATAGACAAGCTCAGCTCTGAGAGAAGGAGAAGGAGCAGAGGAGGACAGAAGAGGAGGCGCAGCATGAAGGCAGCATGGAGGTGAAAGAGCGTCAGCCGTACTGTTCCCTCTCTCGCATCCGGAGAGATCGAGGAAGGGGTGGAGAGAGAGAAGAGAGAGAAGAAAGTGGCATGGAGGGGATCAACGAGCGCCGGCACACAGCGACCTCTGTGCTTACCCAAAAATCCTATAGCTCCAGCGAAACGCTCAAGGCCTTCGACCAGCCGGCTGCCACACAGCCACTGTACGCTCACCGCATGCCGGACATGGTCCCCGGAGACGTAGAGGACTACCGAGCACCAGGTCAGTCTTTCATTCAAAGAAACAATCTCAAGCTTTTAAGACCCCTTAGGTCTTTCTGCCCCTTTCTGGTCATTTTTCATCTCTTCAGATATTCCCAAATTCAGCAGAACCTCAACTTTGCACTGTAATATTAGGATATCAACTATATCTTTTTAAATAAACCTGTAAACAGAAGATGTTTGATGGAAAATGTATCTATACGTATATATGGTGCGCACCAAATAATACAGCAAACATGTTGTACAGGTGTATTCAGTAGTTTGATATCGGCAGTCCACATTAATAGATGCTCAGTGAGCTGCACAGAATATCTCAGGGAAATCTTAATTTGAGACATATTCACCTTCAACTTCAGCATGAAAGCAAAAGCAGGCATGTAGTCCCTGACCACACATCTAATATTTCTCTTACTTTTGACGTTTGGGTTTGAAATGGAAGTAAGATTGTGTTTTGAGTAAAGTTGTGGTTTTATTTATTTAAAAAATTGACTTTAATCAGCCGGAAATAATTCAGAGATGGATAGAGAGAGAGAGAGAGAGAGAGAGAGAGAGAGAGATTCCTTTCTTATCATTATTGGTGTACATCTTTGTCTGATTTTGACCTGAAAGTCTGCATAATTTGATATTCACGAAAGGAAACATCATCCTGAGAACAATATTTAATGGTGTATTGGGCAATAGGACGTTGTTTAGGTTTATGTCATTCATAGAAGTGGAACTACTGACTTATATTTATGTTTAGTTTTAGTTTTTGGTTAAAGATGTGCTTTCATGCTCAGTGTTGACCTTTGTGTAACAGCATTATTGTTGAATAATGGAGTTAATTACTGTGTATCTGACCTTTTTCTTCTGAAACTTTGATTGCGCTGCAGTATGTTAGACATTGAGGCAGACAAAATAGGCCCACTGGTCCAGAATCAGCAATTGTTCCATGTTTTCAGACCCAAATTGTATATGATATGTATATCTGTCTGTCTGTCTGTCTGAGCATGTCCGTTTTGCATTCGCCTGATAAAGAGCGTCAGCTTCACATTGGCCTACATTGGCAGTGGCCTGTGATCTTAAGTCTTAAGTAGGGAGTACGAATTGAAAGTCAATTGCTCGTTCCAGTGCTATAAAACTGCCTATAAAATGGACGATCTTGTCTTTGTTAGGTGCTCTCATTTTGAATCAGTTCATTACGTTAGCCCGCAGCACACAACACTCTTTTGCTGATTATTCACAAATTCCTGAAACCATTTTATAAATATTTGATGCATGATCATAAGGCAGTTATTATAGCTATTTCAAGGGACCTGTGGTGTAGTTACTACTCATTCAAAATTAATTTCATTAAAATCAACCTCAGTCGGTTAATTGCGTTTTACAGTGCGCTCCTCATCCCTGGGCTGTTTCTCGCAGGGGGAAGTCTTAATGAGCAGCCGTGTTTGGGACTGTTCTGCAAAAAAAAAAAAAAAGAGCTTCTATGTTATAGCACAAATGTGCCACATAGGCAGAAGCAGCGTTAGCATTTCCAGTGTATCAGTAACAGAGCTTCAGCCCATATTTCATTACTATGGGTTTAAAGTGAGAGCACATTCATAGAGCACAGAGTAAAGTTTTACTAGAACAGTCTGTTCAGTGAATTGTCATGCTTTATGTCCGTGTTTAATGCACTGCTCATGTGTTTCTTTTGGGAAAGCCCGCTAATTAAATGCCAATTTATTCTCACATATTTTCATCCACTATATTGCCTTTTAATCATGCAGCACTTAGCATGTGATGTCAGATACAAAAGCCTACTTACAAGAGCTGGAGAAAAAAGAGAATTTTCATCATGGGCAGAGAATAGCCACTGGGGTGCAGAATATTAAAAAATGGAGTGCAGTCAGATGATAAGAGACATTAAGCAACAGGGGGAAAAAAACAAAGCCAGTTGAAACCTGATACAATTGTGAAAATCATACATAGGTGATATTTCTGAAGAATTCTTTAAATGCATGAACAGACTTGTGTGCAATCTGATTGCATTTAATATATAAATATAACTTTAAATTCAGTTTTGAATAGAAGGTAATGTATGTATCTATATCATGGCTATGACTGTATTATTTTTACATTAATAAATTAATTTCTAAATTTAGAAATACTCTTTATTGATTCATTAGAATTCATATTATTCTCATGACACCACACAATCACCCATGAAACATTTTTATTCAATTTCAAGTTTGTTAGGCAGTGCCAAACTGGTAATCTTGAATAATATTTTATTTTAATGTTTTTTGCTGTATGTTGTTTATGGTTGTCATAACCAATCCAGCTGAGGGATTATATACCTCTAGTAGTGGGAGAGAATGAACCAGGGAGCTTACAATCCTAAATAATAATATTAATACAATAACTACTAATACACAGATGCATTCAGTTTTTGGCTGCTCTACCTTCTGCTGAAGGTTAATAAGAAAACACTTCCTCTCCACACTGAACGTTATGACTAATCCTGCTTTATATCAGCTGCACCACTTAGTATTTATTGTGTGTCAGTAACAGCTTCTGTCTAAAGACTTCCTAGCAAGCACTAAACATTGTTTAGGCATTGAAACAATGTTTTGCCAAAACGTTTAAAAGATGTTTAATTTTCATCCAGAATGAAATTTTTTTTTACATTCGAGGATAAGGTTGTCTAAACATTAGGATCTAAACATTCCTAAAACGTTCACAATAAAACGTTTTCTAGACATTTAGTAATCATTAAATTCGCTTTTAAAGAAAACCAAATGTTTAGGCATTGAAACAATGTTTTGCCAAAATGTTTAAAAGACGTTTAATTTTCACCCAGAATGAACTTTTGTTTAACGTTCAGGGATAATGTTGTCTAAACATTAGGATCTAAACATTCCTAAAACATTCACAATCAAATATTTTCTAGATGTTTAGTAATTATTAGAAAAACACTTTTAAAGAAAACCAAAATAATTAAGGTTCCTTTCACAGAGTTTATTTATATACATTTATAACACTTATCAATTAACCTCCCCCCACCCTGGCTAAATGGTGCATTTTGCAGACATCTTTGTGTAGCCTTTTTGATGAGGTCTTCAGTGGCATCACGGTGGGCCATCAACACAGCCGCTGCAACAATGTAAAGAACACTGATTACAAACAATTTTACTTTCATGTAATTAAATATTTTACCATATACTGTATTCACTGTATTAAAATTAAAATTAGTGGAGAGATTGGCAGAAATCATACTCTAGGCCTAAGCATGGGTAGTATTTGTAGAAAATGCAGAAAATGCAGAATTTGCCATGGATTGCAGTGAAAAACATTACAAACTCATAAATGAATAGGTTCTAGTAAATCCTTAGGCACTAAACTTTGTAGTACATATTTTTATACAACTAGCAGGGATGGATAAGATATTTAATGATTTTAAGCTTACCTTTACAAATCAAATCCTGGAGAAAAAATGGCTTCCGGAAGTTGTTCCTGTATGATACTCTAGAGGGCGCAAAATGTATTACATAGATGTCCACTAGAGGTGTGCTTGTTCCAAGCTTAGGTACTGTATCTCAGTTAGGTATATATATGAATGACTTGACTGGATTTTTTTTTCTATTTTCAAAAACAAAGGAAAGGATCAGGATGTCTTAATTGCTATATGTTGCAAACCTACAGGTGCAGCTTATGGAAAGTTTAGCTTTTTGTCTACCGAAATAATATTTAATTGTTACCATATGTAATTGCCCTGGCAGGATCAGCTAGTGGATCATTAATCAGCTAGCATAATCACTGATACTGTGGAAACAAAAAAGCATATATCTTTAGGCAATAATGGTACCTTACTTATTGCCATTAGTTAATATTATACACTTTATAATTATTGATATTAGTTAATATTACTAATGGACCTAGTAATATGTTAAAAATACATATCAGCATAACTAGGAACCTTCATTATTTTGGTTTTCTTTAAAAGCTTTTCTTTAAAATGTTTGATTGTGAATGTTTTAGGAATGTTTAGATCCTAATATTTAGACAACGTTATCCCCGAACGTTAAAAAAATATTCATTCTGGGTGAAAATGGTCTTTTAAACGTTTTGGCAAAACACTGTTTCAATGCCTAAACAACGTTAAGTGCTTGCTGGGAGGAACCTTTATTATTTTGGTTTTCTTTAAAAGCGAATTTAATGATTACTAAACATCTAGAAAACGTTTGATTGTGAACGTTTTAGGAATGTTTAGATCCTAATGTTTAGACAATGTTATCCCCGAACGTAAAAAAAAAATGGGTGAAAATGTCTTTTAAATGTTTTTTAAATGTTTTGGCAAAACATTGTTTCAATGCTTAAACAACGTTAAGTGCTTGCTGGGTGGATATATCAATATTGTAGTTTATAATATTTTATTGGAAAACCTGATCCAAATTAAATTAAACATTCAGGGGTCTATTGGCAGATGAGTGATGCTACAAGAGCTAGTGCATATCAAAAATAAGAATATGGTGGAAGTTTGTTGTTGTTCATAATTTAATTCAACAAGATGAACTGTCAAGTGACTGTTGAAGTGACAAACTTCAAGCCCTTTTTGTGTTGTAATGTTGATCACTTTGGCTTATAACTCATCAAATTAAAAATCCAGAATCTCAAACTATTAGAATTTTTTTGCCATTTTTATTAAAATTACCAAACAAACAATGTCAACATTGCACACAAAAACGGCTTGAATTATGCCACTTTACAATGCAATTAATATAAAATATGACAATTTTTGAATATACTTCTATAGAAAACCAAACTTTCTCACCATAGTCAGTTTTTCGAGATGGATTCATATGTTAAACACACACGATGCTACAGACTTGCAGCTTGTCTACAATAGCAGCCCACTGGTTTAATTACATAAGAGAATACTATGAATTTCATACAATAAGGATTGTGTGTATTATATAGTTTCATAACTATTTTTATCCACCCCTGCTTCCATCCACTCATCCGTTCAACCATTCAAAATATGTCCTTTGAAAAGTTAATTGCATCAGTTTAAGATGTTAAGTTTATATATATATATATATATATATATATATATATATATATATATATATATATATAAACTTAATAAATGTAAGTTATTAACCGTTATTTCAATCATTAATGTATAAAGTAACTTTTCTTGGAGTGTCTGAGTATTTTTTTATTAATATTGACATTTTAGTTTTGTCTGTCTGTCTGTCTGTTTGTGGTAAATGCATCTTTTGTAATGTCCCTCAAGCTTGGCTACATATCTGAATGTGCAAAAAGATTATTTACAAAGTTCAGCAGGACATTTGTCTTCATAAACAAGGTGAACATGTCTAATATAGTGCAGCTCTTATATAAGAGATAATCTGCTGAAATTAATGGGCAAGGTGGAGGCAAAGAATTCCCCCAATATGAAGTGGAGTGGAGTTAACTCCACAAAGTCTAATAATTTCACGTAATAGGACATCTTAAAGGCCATTACCCCACTTATACCCAAGTTGCTGCACATTTAGGCACTTTTGTGTGTTTATGTATATAAAGGAAACAGGAGGAGTCTCTAATAATATGCATTTATCACAAAATTGTCCATTTTTGCTAATATTTTATTCACTGTTGTGGTGATAATCTACTCTATCGCAGGTTGTCAGTCAATATGTTCAGATGGTTTTTATGATTACTGTTGATTTGATATAAGACTGTGGTTACACTTTTTTCCCAGATCTACTGGAAAGATTTGTTCTGTTATACAGAATTGATACATACCTGCCAGCCAATCAGAGAAAAGTATTTATCTTCTGTGGAGTATAAACACCTGCATCACATCAGTCTAGTTTTTGGTTCTCACATGTCCCTCCTGTATTTGTGTGCTGTGATGTTGACCTACATTTGAGTGAAATAAAATTTCTGTTTATATATATATATATAGAATACTGATTGCCTCAGTATCAGATAATTTAATATTAAAATCCTATGAGCAACTTTATAGAACTCCTTAATATTAATATTAATATTAGTAACTGAATAAAACTTTGAGGAGTTAATTGAATCCCCACAAACTTTTGCCTTCTCATTTGCATTCAAGTGCTGAATGTGTAGTTTGATTTAGAAATGATAATCTGATCTTTTTTGGCATCTTGCAGGTCAGACTCTGTCTCTGCGGCAGCTCGGCATCTGTGGTCCGGTGCCTCGTCGCGGTCTGAGTTTCTGTGCTGAAACTGGACTCCATCACGTCCAGTCTGGAGGAGTGGACCACATCCAAAACATGGGGGCCATCTCCCCTGACTGCGCTATTCGTCTGTGGGGAAGGGGGATGAAGTCTCATGGACACGATTCTCGAATGTCCAGCCAATCTAACTCTGCCCTCACTCTCACCGACACAGAGCAGGACAACAAATCTGACCACGACAGTGGTGAGTGTGCTGTGGATTTATTACTGAGGGTGCAGACAGATATGCACGGTGCGACTAGTGTGAACAAATGACAGCTTGTGCGCATTCAAGCTAAGTTACCTTCCGGAATAGATTGATAGCAGATTGATTTAACACTTAGAAGTCATGGTTATCTCTGGCCTGACATGCGTGCAGTCTAGATGAATGATTTCTCGCTCATAACTCATTGTAACAAGCAGAGAAAGAGCATAAACGTTCAATCGACATTATGATTTGAATTTAATAAGAAATGATTGTTGTGCACTGTCTTGCTTGTAGAAAAAACCTGTTTTACATTTTTGCTATTTTAAATTTGACAAAAGACTTGAACCTGTTGCTAATTGTATATATTTGTAATTATATTTCATCAATAGAGCAGAATGATGGTTTACGTGAAGGTGTCCATGCTTGTTGTGCATAGGTCTGTGCTGGGAAATCCTGTACTGTGGATGCTTTAGTAACGTGAATGGATGGTATAGGGGCTGGAGGAGCTTTGGGCTGGCACTGAACTGCCGACAGCTTTGTTAGCGTCCCTTACACTCCAGAACACCTCCACCGAGTGTAACTGGGCCAGTGAACACATACACAATGCAGTGCGGAGAGCAGCTCACTGGTTTGAAGTGCAAATTGGTTTTATGTTGGAAAGCTAACGCCTGAAGGACTGAGGAACGCCTTTGAAATCAGCAAATCATCTGCGCATCAAATACGTCATAGCTTAGACATGTTTTTATTTTAACAGATTTAAAGGCTCATTATGGACATACCTTACCGTGATGAGGTAGTGTTGGTGTGTGGTGCTTTGTGTTTTACTGTGTTCATCACATTAATGAATTCCTTATGTTGAGAAAATGACAAGTGAATGAAAAGTGAGGAGTTTAGTGTTTAGTTTGGTGGTCACGTGGTTTTAATGCTCAGTTTGGTGAAATTGTTAATTGCCTGTTTTTAGGGAGAATGTTTTCTGAGGAAATTTTAGAATTAAAATCTGTTTTTAAAGATGGTTGAATTTAAAAGTGCATGACATTGAAAATAAACCAGATTTACAGATTTTGCATGCGCGTGCACACACACAATTTGAAAATGGCATCCAAAATTATTTGTTATTTTATTTTATTTTATTTACTTATTTCATTTATTATCGTTTTAAAACTTTCTTTACACTTGTTTTCATGACGCTGCCTCTTCTGGTTGTCTTCTTTTTTTGGCACATACACATTTTTAGTATTATAGCTGTAAGGAAGAAAATGCTAATGCAGTGTTAAGTCTCATTTCCAAGTCTTAATTAAATTTGTAATTAATATAATGTCATTTATTTAATGTAATTAGGAGCAGGTGCTGGTATCATCTTCTGGAGTATGTTCTTAACAGTAGTTTTAGTGATGTGTACTCGTCCTTGTTTTTGTGTAGGATGCTCTTCAGAGTGTGAGAATATAATACTGGAAACTCAAAAATTAATTTTCCTAGCACTATCTCAGTCGTGTGTGTGTGTGTGTGTTTGTGTGTGTGTGTGTGTGTGTGTGTGTGAACCCAGCTAACATAAAATGTTCCAGAGCAAATGTTCTCAAAGTTTTCTCATTAATAGAATAATTTAACAATATTACATGGCCTTCACTTCTATTAAGGTTCATAAAAATAATTTGTGTTATGTGTGATATGAAGTTTTAGGGAACATTCTTCCATTTAATAAAACATTTTGAAAAGAGCACAGTTTGAATGCCACAAACATTTAGGAAAGAATCTTCCCATAACCAAGCCTGAAAAAATGGGAACATTTTTAAGACAATTTTTTAGCTAGGTGTGGGTTGCAGGATTGCACGCGCACACACACACACACACACACACACACACACACACATACACACACACACACACACACACACATGCAAATGAAGAGGCCACTGCAGCTTATCAGTTTGTCTTCTACACTGTTATAGAAATGTGAGTAAAACTAAAATTTTTTTAAATTTATTGTTTAAAGTGCAGACATAGAGCAGTGTTCAGCCCCAACAGTCGCAGCGCCCAAGAAAAAGTTGGGAGTTGAATGCCTTGCTCAGGGACATTTCAGCTGTTTTTGATTAAACAAGCAACCTTTTAGTCCACAGCCCACATCTCTAACGTTTAGACCAAGACTACCCCCTTACCCTCCTCACACCTGAGAGTTTAGAAGTAATGTTTTGTAATGATGCATGTTAATTTCAGCATATTCAGACAGTAATATTTTGCATAGTGATTGAGTTAATCAGTTTTTCAGAATTAAATCTGCATTTATCATTAGCTTCAGTATTTATTATTTCCTCTTCTGAGCCCTGCTGGAAAGCAAACATTCATCAGCGTAAAAGCAAGGCAAGTTTATTTATATAGCACCATTGATACACCACTGTCACTAAAAGTCCTTTATAAATGAATAAAAAGATAAAACTGTAGAATTCAAAGACACAAAAATAAAATAGTTAAACAGATAAAAAGCAAATTAACAATTTAAACAAAAAGATTTTAAAAAATAACAAAATGTGATCAAAACAGATTGAAAAAAGAAATTGCTTAAAATAAACTAGTATAGCAGTGCCTTTACAGAATAAATTGTGAAGGGAACAGTGTTTTGAACTGAACTGAAGATAAATTAGAAATGTTTTCAATCTGAATTTAAAAGTTTCTGTGGTCAGCTTCTAATATTCTCTGTCAACTGGTTCCATTTAAACAGCTTAATAACTAAATGCTGCTTCTCCATGTTTAGTCTTTATCATAATTAGGTCTATTTCATAGCAATGTTCAATATACCCATTCCAAATGTCATTTTAGAAAACATTTTGGAAACATTTTCACTTAAAAACATTAGCTTAAGCCATTTCTGGGTCTTTTTCTATAACTAGGATATAAAACAGAGGTATGAAAGAACACATGAAAGTGGGTGTGTCAATTGAAATCGTACTGTTGAGTTATAAAACAAAAAACTAATGTCCAGTATACTGTATGTTTGTAATGATTACAAATAATCTTGATTTGGTATGCTGTCTTCCAGTCATTCATATTATTACTATTCAGTGACCATCCATCTACACATACGTTTGAACAGCTGCTTCAAAAATAAAAAAATGGACAAAGACGGTGCAAAAGCTAAAGCTATTACAGTAAAGGTGATGGAATTCATTGCTCTAGATGATAAACCATTCTTTGTTGTGGAGGATACTGCCCGAGCAACTGGAGCTCTGTTACATCATACCTAGTTAAGTTCCAGTTAGCTAAATAATTGTGAAACTAAAAAATGTGAAAACATGTCTCAGGAGAAACATTTCATTTTATTGCTTGCAAAGAGTTTTGAAACTAAAATATAAAGTAAATAAATGTTATATTTCTTTCTAAAGTTATATGGGAGTGTCTAGTATTTTTGTAAGTTGTAAATGATTATTGGCAAATATATACATGTGTAATATCAGCATGATATTCCCAGAATTCCCACATCGGTGCAGCCCTGTTTTAAAACAATAACCTTAACCTCAAAACATGTTTTCACCCTAAAATGTTATGAGTTACGTTGCAGGGACCAGCTTTGTAGTCCCTGCAAGGAAGAGAGGTCCCCACAACATGAGTGTTTAAACAGGTTTTGGTCCCCATATGTCATAAACCTGGTACACACACACACACACACACACACACACACACACACACACACACAGACACACTTTAGTAATACTATACTAGTGAGGATTCCATTCACTTGTGAAATACTGCCTTCTGCTGTTTAATTTTTCACAAAAAATGTAATTAAAAAAGTCAGGACCAGCTAAATGTCCCCACTTTTACAGATCTGACATGCATTCCTATCATTATGAGGACTTTCAGTCCCCATCAGGAAGAAATACAAGAATACACACACAGAGACACATACACACACACACACACACACACACACACACACACACACACACACACACACACACACACACACACACACACTAATAGAAGAGAGAACACAAAGCCTGTTCCTTAATTGTTCTTCTTCTTCTTCTTTTCATCTCACACTCTCTTGTTCTGTCTCTCTTTCTCTCATTCTCCTTGACCCACTCTCTCTCTCCCACTCAAGCAGTTTGAAGCAGGTTGTACACAGCAGCAGACTGTTAGAGCAGCACTATGAGAGCACTAGCTAAGTACTACAACCTTCAGACATGGAAGTTAATTATTCTCTCTAAGGAGAGCTCTGCTGGTGTGTTGTTATAGAGGTACTGAAATCTGACACATCTACATACATCAAAAAAATAGATTAAATATTTTGACGATGTGCAATGTAAGAGAGACATAGACCGACTTTATTGTCATTCAAATTTACACTGTACAGTGCACATTAGAAGGAAATTATGTTGCATTGGCCCAGGGTAGATCAGGGGATAAGATAAACTTTTTTATAAAAAGAATATATTACAAAAGTGCAAGGTGCTTTCTAGTGCAAATGTATGGTGTATATGTGCATTGAGGTATATTAATAGTGCATATATGAAAGCCCTATATTACCAGTAAGTATAATACCAGAAAGTATTATACACAATATAATACGATTTTCCTTGAGCTCCAAAGTATGAATTAGCAGCATTTTTTATATTGTTTAGAGTTCAACAGTCTTATGGCAGTCTTAAGATTCATCTCAATTAAATAATATTTTATTTTTACCAGTAACAAATACATGATACACAAATGTCACTGTAATATTTAGGTGAAAATGTGAACTCACAGAGTGCATTTCTAAAACAGAAGCAGTGGTTTATATTCATTCCAATTAAATTCAAATTTAGTAAATTAGAAAAAGAACAAAAGGAGGAAAACCTAAAACAAATGAGTTAAATTAAAATCATTATGAGCTAAAATCCAGTCATCTACTTGTACAGTGTTTGTATATATTTTTTTAATGTTTTGACTTACGATTGAATCAACTTAAAAATTTTCCAAGATACAAGCCGTCACTTTTTTACTTTATGATGCGAGCCGAGACCTGAGTTATGAGCAAGCGAGCTTCCACCACCTGCCACTAGGAGCCACTAGTGAGCATGAGTAAGTGCCAAGATCAGTGCTGAGAAGAAGAGGTCATGCACTGGTGCTGTGCAATGACATTTGCCTCGCTCATTTTCAGAACATTGTGAAAGATAAAGTTAAATTTAGCAATCATTTGCAGAATTAAGTGCATAGCATGTAAGTTAAGTTAAGCAATGCAGCATGAAATTAAAAACTCCCCCAAACTCCTCCACTAATATCCTCCACCTCAGCTAGCATCTGCATCTGGTATTTAACATAAGTAGGGGGGGTGATAATTCCAGATTGTTTGTGTACTCACTTTTTTGTGTTACATGGACCTATTCTAGCACTGCTTTGGCATTGGTTTGTAAAAATAAGCTGAAAACCCATATGGACAGGCCATATAAAGATCTTCAGGTCGACGAAATTTTCAAAAAATCATAAAAAATCCATATATCAAGAAAAGTATTGATCCTAGAGACACAAAATTAGGCTCAAAATGTCCAGAAGCTCCATGTTTCTATATGCATTTCTGTATATATATATATATATATATATATATATATATATATATATATATATATATATATATATATATATATATATA
>BRDA01004280.1:0-27604 GCA_036984385.1 Crenuchus spilurus | reverse complement strand
GGTATCAGAAGTTGTTGCTAAGGTGTGTCTAAACAGTTGCTATGGTATCAGATGTTGTTGCTAAGGTGTGTCTAAACAGTTGCTATGGTATCAGATGTTGTTGCTAAAGTGTGTCTGAGCAGTTGCTATGGTATCAGAAGTTGTTGCTAAGGTGTGTCTAAACTGTTGCTATGGTATCAGAAGTTATTGCTAAGGTGTGTCTAAACAGTTGCTATGGTATCAGAAGTTGTTGCTAAGGTGTGTCTAAACAGTTGCTATGGTATCAGAAGTTGTTGCTAAGGGGTGTCTAAACAGTTGCTATGGTATCAGAAGTTGTTGCTAAAGTGTGTCTAAACAGTTACTATAGTATCAGATGTTGTTGCTAAGGTGTGTCTGAGCAGTTGCTATGGTATCAGAAGTTGTTGCTAAGGTGTGTCTAAACAGTTACTATAGTATCAGATGTTGTTGCTAAGGTGTGTCTAAACAGTTGCTATGGTATCAGAAGTTGTTGCTAAGGTGTGTCTAAACAGTTGCTATGGTATCAGAAGTTGTTGCTAAGGTGTGTCTAAACAGTTTCTATGGTATCAGAAGTTGTTGTTAAGGTGTCTCTAAACAGTTACTATGCTATCAGAAGTTGTTGCTAAGGTGTGTCTAAGCAGTTGCTATGGTATCAGAAGTTGTTGCTAAGGTGTGTCTAAGCAGTTGTATTGCTATCAGAAGTTGTTGCTAAGGTGTGTCTAAACAGTAGCTATGGTATCAGAAGTTGTTGCTAAGGTGTGTCTAAGCAGTTGCTATGCTATCAGAAGTTGTTGCTAAGGTGTGTCTAAACAGTAGCTATGGTATCAGAAGTGGTTGGTAAGGTGTGTCTAAACAGTTTCTAAAGTAGTTGCTGAAGTCTTCTTAGATTGTTGCTGTGGATTCCCAAGTGGGTGCAAGGTGTATCTAGATGGAACCTTTCTGGATCTTATGTTATGGGGGAAAAACAAAAAACATGATGATGATGATGATGATAATAATAGTAAACAAGCATTTTATACCAAACATTTCTGAATTGGTTTAGTGGCAATATCCCAAAAACTATGGTGGGTTAGGGAAGCAAGTTAATAGATAAAATTCTGTTAGAAAAATAAAATACTAAGAAAGAGGAAGAATCACTAATTAATATTGCAACTATCCATCCTTACAACTGTAGCTATGAAAAAAAACATATTTGTGTGCTAATTAAGTGTTCTTTTGTAGGTTTTGTGCACAGTGCTAATTTTAAATCAATTGATTATTTAAAAGAAAATGGCTTAGATTTGTTGCAGATATTTCACAAGGACAGTATCTAATGGCATCTAATACTATGTCAATTCTTCAGAGAGTAGGAGATCCATCATCTTACCAGACTCATGCAGTTTCATCTGGTGTTATAATATCATTTAACTGTCACAAAAGTCAAGGACACTTGTCCAATCAAATAAATTTAGATTGTGAGGAGAATCATAGAGTTTTCTTTCTCTGAAAACCTATCCGAGTAAGTGATTTATACACTACATTATCTGTGTTATGTTTCTGGGATTCTGTTTTCCAGGCCATGAGGACACAGTCAGTGCAGTTCAAGTGGCCATGTTCGTAGAATCGGCTTAACGTAACAAATTAGAGATATCAGACAGAGGACGTTATCAGCAGTGGACAGGGTGACCGAGTGTGTGGAGCCCTTAATTGTTTTTGGTTTTATATAGGTGAAGTGTTGAACAGCTTGTGCTTGTGCTTCTAAAGCCGGGATAAGCAACAAAGAGCTCAAAGGGCATCCACGTGTTCCACGTCCCAAAGGAGGCAGCACAGATCTTTGCAAAGAGGAAATTCTTTACAAAACCTACATAAGACTGCATGATACAATAAAAATACCATTGTGATTTTGAGAATTCAGTATCTCTTCTAGAGTATTAAATTAACGATGTCATAAGATAAATAGTCTGCACTACTTTCATCAAAATAATTTGCTATTGTTATATTATGTGAAAGTCTTGATTCATCAAAAATAAACTTACAAAAACTAACCGGAACATCTACGAATGTTGATGAAGAGGTTGTTTACATACTGTATTTGATAGGAAATATATTGTGATATTAATTAACAAACGATGCATTTTTCAGCTATAAAGGAATTTTGCACCACTTTCTGAGGATATACATATATTAATCTATGTATTCTATGATCCTGAGCATATATATGTGTCAGCATTTAATTCAGGCTGTAGCACCTGTTCTTTGTCATACACTATATCAGGGGTGGGGAACTCTAGTCCTGGAGGGGCAGATTCCTGCACAGTTTAGCAATTTTCTTGCTCAAGAACACCTGATTCTCCTTGGTATACAGTACATTCATCTGCCACTTGCTAGTACTGGTTTGGACCCACTTTCCTTAATTCTTTGTGGCAAAAATTCAACAAGATGCTGGAAATGTTTTTCAGAGATTTTGGTCCATGTTGACAGGATAGCATCACATAGTTGCTGCAACTTTGTCAACAGCACGTTTATGATGAGAATCACCAAAGGTGCTCTATTCACCTGAAATCTGGTGACTATGGAAGACTTTTTTTTTTACAGTGAACTCATTGTCATGTTGTAGAAACCAGTTTGAGATGATTTGAACTTTGTCCCATAGCTCATCCCTAGACAGGTACGGTGTGGTTATAAAGGGATGGACATCATCAGCAACAATACACCACTCCTCCAACCTGAATTGCTGATACAAGGCAAGTTGGAGACATGCTTTCATGTTGCTTATGCCAAAGTTTTTCCCCCCAGTATAGAAGTAGCCAATTAACCCCCTCATTCACTAGGACTCTCCCAAGAACTTGTAATGTCCCTGACTCTAGGACGGTGAAGACTAGCACAGATCTCCTCCAAATTGCTCCCGATACATTGTCGCTGGTCAGCCAACACTCTTGGAGGGAAGCAAAGGATCCCCATCTCTGATGGATCGGCTGGAAGATGCCAGAGGAGATGCTATCTACCCACCCAGAGAGAGCACAGCCAATTTCACTCTTTCAGGCCCCGGCTGTCGATGACTGGACTTCAAACTTGTGATCATCTGATCATAGTGTCAGCGTCTTAGTCCACTGAGCCACTTGGAGCTCCTGTTAAAGCCAAAATGAAAATTCAAATATCGCAACAGAAATCAAGACTCATCATATGAGGCAACTTTATTCCAATCTTCTTTTGCCCAGTTTTGGTGATTCTGTGAATTGTAGCCTCAGTT
Organism: Crenuchus spilurus; assembly: GCA_036984385.1. Classification (NCBI taxonomy): domain Eukaryota; kingdom Metazoa; phylum Chordata; class Actinopteri; order Characiformes; family Crenuchidae; genus Crenuchus; species Crenuchus spilurus. The sequence continues at coordinate 24,378 of BRDA01004280.1, read as the reverse complement.
TCCTGTTCTTAGCTGATAGGAGTGGTACCTGGTGTAGTCTTCTAATGCTGCAGCCCATCTGTTTCAGGGTTTGATGTGTTGCTTGTTCAGAGATGCTCTTCTGCATACCTCAGTTGTAGCGGGAGGTTATTTGAGTTTCTGTTTCATTTCTATCAGCTTGAGGCCATTTTCCTCTGACCTCTGGCATTAACAGCTCATTTTTGCCCAGGGAACTGTCGCTCACTAGATATTTTCTCCTTTTCTGACCATTCTCTGTAAGCCCTAGTTCTGCATGAAAATCCCAGTAGATCAGCAGGTTCAGAACTGCTCAGAAATACAGCCCGTAAAGCATCAACAAACATGTCACCTTCAAAGTCACTTAAATCACCCTTCTTACCCGTTCTAATGCTCGGTTTTAACTTCAGCAGGTCATGTTGACCATGTCTACATGCCTAAATGCCTTAAGTTGCTGCTGAATTGGCTGATTAGATATTTGTATTAATGAGCAGAAACCGTGTACCTAATAAAGTGGCCAGTGAGTGTATAACCCAACCTTGCTTTATTTGTATATGGAGCTACTGGACCCAATCCCTGACTAATCTATTTATCTACACAGGTTCACATTATTAGCAGACTCTCTATTGGAGCTCAGGTGATACTTGACAGTGTTAGGACCAGGATTAGAGTTAGGACCAGGGTTAGGGTTAGGTTTTCAGTTGAGGTTATGGTTATGGTTAGAATCAGGTTAGGGTAACAGAAAATTAAATTGATATTTAGTTGAATGTAAAATAAATGCATGGTAAACATCTACAAATAATAATAACAATAATAATAATAATAATAATAATAATAATAATAATAATAATAATAATAATAATAATAATAAATTTTATTTATAACACACTTTCCATTTTTTGAAATCTACAATTTAAAAGCACAAGATAAAAAAAACACAAAAAAAAAAAAAACAATGACGGCTTACCCAAATATTGTAAATTGTTACTGATGGCTTGTTTAGTCAAAAAAGTCTTTAAATGTCTTGCGAATATCTTTATAATCATCAAAAATCACAGAGCTGAAGCTAGCTTCTTATATTTACTTCCTTCCAGGTGCCAGAATGTAACTGCTACACCATTTAAGGTGGAATCAGCCATTTCTAAGGGGCATGAATGTAACTTCTACACCATTTAAGGTGGAATGGGGAAATTCAAATAAGAACCTAGCTTCAATTTCATGCAGAATTACATAAATTTGCTTTTTTTGTCTTGCCACTGACTGTTGGTATTAATCCCTTTTTAAAGAAAAGTTTTGTTTCTACACTCCTCACTTGTACTGACCCAGTTTGAAAAACCATAATGTGATGACCTCAGATGAATAAACTCTGTTTTCTTTCTGCCTCACAAACACAAGAATGGAGTAGTTAAGTTCTCAAGCTGCAGGTCGACTCAGATAGGGGGAGTTAATTGTAATTGTAATGAGTCCCCTTATTGCATCATAAGGGGAGGCCAGTTTTGAATGACTTGGTGAATTTCATTTTTTTTTTCAGATATAGACTTCCTACACAAACTGGCCCAATTGTCGTATTTCACAGTCTATGGATTGGTGCACCCTCTAGACACCCAAATATAAGTTTAAGACACAAAAAAATAAAAGAATATAATTTATACATTCAGTCTAATTACTTTTTACACTATAATTAGTATGACTAATAATTGTATTATTAGTTCAGAAAAAGTAGTGCTATTTTTGTTTTTAGCCCCAATAACATCTTTTTGTGAGTTTAGGACAGATATACCAGCCAAATCCCAAATAACTCACTCGCTGATGATACACCAGACTAGGTGACAGTTTCCTCCCTTCAAGCTCCTCCAGAGTTGTACCTGTCAGCCATTGTTGCTATAGGCCTCTTTACATCAGGACAATCCTTTTAACTCTTCAAGTCAACAAGGACGCCTTTCAAAAGCCCACTTTTTTCCCTTTAGCCTCCCTAATTCGCTTAAGGTAGCCACTGTGTATCAGATTATGTTAGGGAAGGAACTTGTGTTCTTTTTGTTTGCAAGTTCTCCTTTTACCTCCAAATCCCGCCGCTACACTTTGTACTCCATCTCCTCCAGCTCGGTGGCGTTCGGGCCGTCAGCCCAATGACAGGGAGAGGTGGGAGCTGCGACGCGCAACGCCAGCACACACTTTGAGGGCGAGGCTCCCATTCAGACATTTTTTCAGGGCGAACAACACTCTCACACACTTTGAAAAGGGTCGACCAGGATTAGCTTAGTCATTCTCTCTGCCTGGCGTCACACTCATGCTAATCAATTACGGACTGTTTGGCCTGAAAACGGCACACTGTCAGTGTATTTGTTAATCGTTTGTGAAGGGTCTTTAATGTGCCTCATTCAGCGTTCAGTGGCCCAGAACCAATCCATGCCAGTGTGTAAAAACGTATGTGCGTTTTTGTGTGTGCATGAGGCACAGATCCAAGGCAACGGCTCATAGTGTGCGGATTAGAGGGCAGACGCATCACAAAGAAGTGCACCTGAAAGAAAAGCAGACTTGGAAGCCGGCCTCTCCACTGACCTTCTTATAAAAGAACAGTGTTGGTGCCCTTTATTTAAGAGACTGCTAAAGGCAAATGGTGGAAATCTGTAAGCATTAGCACTATTCAACAAATTCTGTTACATCTTAACATTAGACAGTCATATCAGAATATGACCACCCCTGGTTTGGGGTGACATTACCAGTAACTCAAATTTGATTTTTTTTCTCCTATGTTACTCAGATCTGATGTTTTCAGAATTTTTCATGTCCAATCTTTTCAAACATTTACATTTGAGGCATTTAGCAGATGCTTTTACCCAAAGCGACTTACAATTGGGGGTTAGGTGCCTTGCTCAAGGGCACCTCAGTCGTGACCTGCCCGGGGATCGAACCGGCGACCTTCAGGTCACTAGACCAGATCCTTAACCACTAGGCCATGGCTGCCCCTCAAACCAGATTCTAGATTCTGGCAGTTCTAGATTGGATACATATCTGATTTGTGAACATGTGACTTTGATGAGACCAATCAGATTAGTTTTTATGTGTCTTTTTATCTGTATACATGCACAGAGTGCTAAACCAGTGCTGGCTTCTCTTCTGTTTACACACACAGCTGCTAAAACAGCAAAAACAGCCGGCTGGCTCTTATTCACCTTCTCAACCTGAGCATGTAGAGTCCACCAGCTGTGTACTGTTGTCCCGAGCAAAACATCATCACTCATCAACACGTCTGTTTTAGCAGTTTTAATACAGTCATCTCTCAAATACAGGTCTGTCCCAACAATTCTTCCAGCCTAATGGCTGACAGAAAACCACAATAAACATGCTGAAACCAGCCCAAAAACAAAAGTATCTAATCACAGACATTTGAAGAAGCTTTAACAAAGTAAATAATCTTTTAATCTTACATTGTTGTTTATTTTCTTTTATAAATAGTCCAAAAAGTGACATTTTATCTGCATTTTCTCAAACCTGGCAACCCTATGCAATATAAAGATATTTTATAATGTAATAAAAGATATAAATGTATCAGCATGTGCATGCATGGTGTTTCAGGGACATATTTGTACAAATACAGGTCCAGATAGCCAGATCTGATCTGAACCAAAAATCGAATTGAATTAACGATGCTTGTAATGTGAATGTAGCCTAAGTTATCATTGCTAGGCATACCAACGTGTTATACCACATGGTTTAGTCTCACCTACCTCTTCTAAATGTTCCGTCTTTGCCTTATCCTTTGCATTTACCCTGTTTTTCAACCTCATTACTGGCACTGATGCTTCTTTGGTAATTATGTTGAGACCCTATATAGAGTAATCTACTTAGCTCTTAAGCATGAACAAATGATGCAATGACACACAGTCCAATTACTTTGCTATAAAAAGATCTGTGATTCCTATATGATTTTTCCAAAGTATTCTCAACTTCATACTGAACATTCTTGCACATAAACAATATTATTGGCCTTTTATGCAGCCAAAATACAAGAGTCTATTTATGTAATAATGTAATGCAACATATTTGAATGTTCTTAGAAAGACAGAATATTAGTTCTCAAAATATGTAAAACTTATAATACTTACATTTATATGTATTCTTGTTGATGTAGAATAGTTGGCCCTTGTACAGATTTAAAGCTTAATTAAAAGGCAAGTTTATGTGCATGCTCCATGTTTTATTATGTACTGAAATAAAGTGAACAGTATAAACAGAAATGACTGATTTAGCTTTTATATCAGATATTAAGCATTAATATGTGTATGCGTCCAACGTGATCTGAACTCTGGCTGAAGAATTTATTTTAATCAGTTTTCAAAAAAGTAAAATGCATTATTTTTTCAAATAATCTCCCTGCTTTTCAATACACTGAAATTACTGGTCCTAATTTTGTTTGCAGGTGTCCAAGCACATATTTAAAGAAACACTGCATGCTGGTCTTCATTCAAAACAGTATGAATGTCATAAATCTATATTCAGATTAAATCAACTTTTCAGATGTGCTAGTATATTGTGAAGAAACACATTCTAAACATTTTTAGCCAAGACTTTTGAGCTATGAACTGAATCAACAGAGGTGTCTGATTCACAGTTGTCATTGCAGTGTTTAGAAATTGTACATGGTTTTATTTCTAAAGCTTAACAAATGTGAGGTGACACTCCGTTTTCATCAGCCACTAACCCTACATTCAGTATTTATGAGATAGGTGTGAACACTCAGATGAGAGGTCTTTGTTCAATACACATTCCACAGATTCCAAGATGCTGGAGCCCACCAATGGAATGTCTAGAATTACCATGTCATTATCATATGATTGACAGAGCGATTCTTTTGGCGGGAAAATATGCACAGCTTGTATGAGTCGCTCTCACAGACGTGTCTCTGCTTATTTAAGCTCCTCTCACAAGAATCTAAAAATATATTTTGATTCAGCCTAAACATATTTGAAAAGCAGACACTTAAAGGTTATGTTTTGTTTTGTTTCTAGGATAAAATCTCACAGAGTTATATAAGTGTTTATGCGGAATTTCAGTTTAGCTCCCACAGGCATTAAGGTACTGTGATGTGGTATAGAGGCTTATTATGCAAACCAACTGTATATGACTGAATTAAATGTAGTATTTACATCTGCAAATTTCAGACCACTCCTCATAAAGAGACTTTGACAGGCTAGATGCCTTGATGTAGACATGAAAAACATTTTCCTACTTGGCTGACTCATAAGGGAAACATTGACAATGAAAGTCAATAGGACTGGTGTTGTAGGGCTAACAAAGCCTTTAAAAGTCAAATATATCTATTCTGAAACTTCAAAGTTTCCTTTGTAATGTGTGTCTTAAGATGCTGCACATATGAGTGTGATCAGTGTTGTAAACTTCAAAGAAATAGTGAGGATACTTTTATACTTCAAGAAATAAGTTTAAAACTTTTTTTTAAGTGCTGTGATGTGATATCGCTTCTGGACGGCTGTTTGTTGTTCACCAGAAAGAATATTTTAGGGCCTACAAACATGGCTGTCAGTTTAATTTTGTCAGCTCATGTTCATTTTCTCTCTTTCCAATGTTGCTTATGTCTCTAGGCACTTCCTACTGAAGACAGGCACTGGCACTGCTTCTCTCTTCACTACGCCCAACCCAGGCTACACTATGGCGACAGGGGTCTACTCCCCGCCAGCCCGGCCTTTGCCCAGGAACACCCTTTCAAGGGGAGCGTTTAAGTTTAAGAAATCACCGAAACATTGCTCGTGGAAATGCACTGCTCTCAGTGCAGTGGGTGTGGCCACCCTGCTGTCAGTCATGCTCTGCTACTGTATAGGTGAGTATACAAGCAAGGTGACAGTGTGTTTGTGAGTGTATATATTAGAGTTTCTGCTTCTTTCCAACTTTTATAACCCTATAAACTATTTTCTCTTAAACTTAGAGGCTCATTTTCAGAGCAATGCATGTTTGCAAACTAAAATTATTACTATATATTATACTAAATATAATAATTATATAATTATACTAAGATAATTATAATTATTAATATTTTTGAGGTACTGATTGCTAAAGCTTTTGTTTTTTTATTAGTCTGTCATTGACATTAATGTAACAGTGATGCTAAGTTAAATTAGCAGGAATATTATTGTAGCTGATGAGGCTTGTGTTTGGGTCTGTTAGGACAAAATTGAGCAGATTCAGATTTAAATCTTGATACTGAAGTTCAGGTAAAGGGTTAAAATGCCATTTGATCACTGTTTTATCATTTAACCACATTTTTTAGACATTATATTTATATTTTTAGAGTTTACTCAGATAGTTATTAAATCAACCAAATCCTGAATGAAAGGAATATCACAACAGCTGCTAACAGTAATGAAAATACTCCCTGATCATATAGTGTAGACATGAACTGTACTAAGACTAAATATCACATCATTCAAATATTAAAACTGCTTTACTGGAACTACTTTGCAGGGCAGCTCATATTAAATAATGCTGTAGTGATTAAAGAGATGTAAACATATATTTCAGATGTTTTTTATGGTTGTACATCAGTTTCCAGCTTTGGAACTCAACATCCACTGAGGTTTTTCACTTACCAAGCTTTTTTACCCATCAGTCCCTGGTCAGTGTGGGTCAGGTTTGGGCAGAATGTTGTTGAACTACATTTGGGTTTAGATCAAATTTTCAGGCTCGATTAAAGCTTTAGTGTAAGTATGTGTGTATGAGTGTGTGTGTGTGTGTGTGTGTGTGTGAGTGCAAGCTCTCAGGTGCAGGATGGCTAGGCCAGCATGTTCCCATTAGAGATGGGAAATAGCCCATCAGAAGGAGTTTTTTCTTCCTCTGCCTTTCATCTGTGCTCAAAACACCTGGTGCCCCTGCTCCAAATGGTCCTTAGAAACACACACACACACATATACACTTACCTGCCTACACACCCCACCTACACCCGCTTACGAGCCCATCCACTTGCATACCCTTGGGAGCAATGACAATGGGCTGATTAATATCTCCAACCCAACAAAAGCCTTGAGATTTGACCCGCGTGTGTTTCGTTAACTCCCGTTCTGGAGAACGCTCTCTTTTTCATGCTTAGAGGTTTCTCCGATTTGCTGTTCTCTCCGCATCCTCTGCATTGTTCCCCCACTGCGAGTTATTTGCCGCAGTCAGATCCCCCCCCTTCCTCAACTGCTGGAGCGCCGTTTGAAACACACATCCCCCTGAAGATCAAACCGAGAGGAAGAGAGACGTGTGAAGCACTGCCTCCTCACCAAGCTCCCTCGCTGTGAACTTTGAAGGAGACTTTTCCCAAGCCACCTCCACACACACACACACACACACACACACAAACCACCCGCTTTTAGAAACAACTAGAAAGTGTTTGCCTAAGATTTAACACAGCCACATGAAAAAAAGGACATCTGGAAGAGAGAGCGAGAGACATAGAAAAAGAGTGAGAGAGTGTGAGAGAGAGAGAGAGAAAGAGAGAGAGAGAAATAAAGAATGAAGGAGATTTCCATGTCAAATAATGAGAGCACAGAGAAAGAACAAGCTGCGAGCCATCTCCTGTCTCTCACATATGCCTTTATATGTCGGCAGGATTGTATCCCCATGGTGGGTGCAGCAGTGTAGCCCATCTTCACATTTCTCACAGTGATAAACATGCTCAAAGACAGCCTAAATACGCTGCTAAAATAGATGCAAAACATCTTTTTTTCTGCCTTGGCTCCATGCAGTGATTTCTAAAAGAGAATGTCTTCAAAGAGCAGCCTTAGCTACCAGACACTAATCATAGTGCTAGTTAGCTTTTCTGGGTTCGAACAGATTCCAGTTACTAAATAAAGGCCTTGCACATGGAATTCATAATGTTTCAAACATTAGCACTTTCCCACACTAAGATTAAGCCTAGGCTGAGACAAAAAAAAGGATTTTGTATGATGATTCATCACTGGTGTCGCAGATTAGGCTAAAATTGAGCTTAGCCCATGGGCACTTATACAGAAAGGCAGTCACAAGAAGCATAGCCATCATAATAAGTATCTATTAGGCATCATGTGACTATCTACATGTTATATTGGGCAGTCTGTTGTGCATTTTTAGCACAAAAACATCTTGGAAAATGAAATGATTCATTGTAAGTAAAAGAAACTTTAGTGACGTTTGTATGTTAAAGTATAATAATGGAATAATTAGACTGTTATTGATTCAATGTAAAATATTAGCCACGGTGGATGCTTCTGATGAGCTCATAGTTTGTCTCTGCTTTTGTATCCAGCCATGCATGTGTTTGGGCTGAACTGGAAGTTGAAGGACGCAGATGACCATGCCTTTGAAAATGGCCGAGCCTCACCTGTTACCTCCCCGACCAGCACTGTGACCTCACTTTCTACTGACGGTAAAACATATATATATAAATTTGTTGCATGTATGCTTTAAAAAGGTTAAAGCAACGTCTTGGTTTCAATCAAAAGCTCAGCAGTACATTTGAAGACTGTGAGTGACTCTGCTGTTAGAACAACCAGTGGGAGTTTGTTTCACCACCTGGTTGCCAGGACAAAGAACAGTCTTGATGCCAGTCTTCCACATGTGTTGAAGGATGGCGGGTCAAGCCGAGCCGTACTAGAAGCTCAAAGGGTTTGAGCTGCGACTCAAGACTTGACCATTACCATTAGGTAGAGAGGGGCTGGTCCATTTCTTTTTTTCGTAGATGTGCATCAGGGTTTTGAATCTGATGTGAGCTGCTACAGGAAGCCAGTGAAGTGAAAGCAGCAGTGGAGTGACGTGAGAGAACTTGGGCTGATTGAAGACCAGCCGAGCAGCTGCGTTCTGGATCAGCTGCAGGGGCCTGACTTCATTGTCATGTAATCTTATTGTTTTTGTATAAAATAAACTACTCAGCTGTTAAAGACATCAGCTGTTCATAATATTTTCTTCTAAGGATGCGTGTCAAGGTCTAGGATATATAACACAATAAGAGAGGGCTTGATACTCTTAAAGAGAGACAGAGAGACTGAGAGACTGACAAAGGCCAAAACATTAAGACAACATGGCTACTGGGTCTGAGCTTCTCTGAAACTTGTAATACTAAGGGGTCCTTTCGGTCAGCAGTGGTGAGTAGGTATTGATAGTGTTCTCCAAATTCTCTAGATCTAAATCTGAGGGCAGCTCCACCTTTCAAATGGCAAGACTTAAAGGATCTTGATGCTAGATGCCACAGGACCCCTTTAGATGTCTTGTATAGTCCATTCCACAATGGGTGAATACTCTCTATTTTGGCAGACACGGAGGACTAACACATAAAGCTTTAGTCTGATTAGTTTGGCTCATTGGTGTACAGAGCCATTTCTGATTTTCGACAATTGAATGGCTGAAAGGACCTAGTCCAGTCAGAATCTTGAACTAACTAGGCTGATGTGGTGGGACCTCAAACAAGTAGATTAGATTAGATTAGATTAGATTAGATTAGATTAGATTAGATTTTATTTGATTTGAATTGATTTGATTTCATTTGATTTCATTTGATTTCATTAGACTAGATTTGATTTGATTTGATTTGATTTGATTTGATTAGACTAGATTAGATTAGATTAGATTAGATTTGATTCAACTTTGCTAATGTGATTGATTACAACTAAATCTGACCTTTGCATTTAACTCCTCCGTGCAGTGAAACACACACACTAGTGAACACACTAGGCTGTGAGAACATGTGCCCGATGCAGTGGGCAGCCCTGTCAACTGCACCCGGGGAGCAGTTGAGGGTTAGGTGCCTTGCTCCAGAGACTTCGGTCACAAGATCAGATCCCTACCCACCAGGCCACAGCTGCCCCCAAGCAGTTTATGCTCCTAACCAGGGGTGGGCAACTCCAGTGTTGGAGGGTTGGTGTCTAGCACAGTTTGGTGATTTCTCTGCTCTGACACTAAAATTAAAGCTGCTAATTACCTGCTGAATTGAATCAGGTGTGTTTGATCAGGTAGATCACTAAACTGTGCAGGAATCCAGCCCTCCAGGACTGGAGTTGCCCACCACTGCTCTGAACCTTTGAGAATAAAAGCAATTGAGAATGATATGATTAATTTAATTAATTGAGAATTAAACGTATGAGAACTTTTTGAGAATTAAAAAATTCTGCAAATTCTTGCATAAAAATGTGAAAGGCGGGCCCTCGAGTGGCTCAGCAGGCTAAGATGCTGACACTATGATCACAGGATTGTGAGTTTGAATCCCGGTCATGCTGTTTGCCATCAACAGCCGGGGCCCAAGAGAGCAAAAATTGGCAGTGCTCTCTCTGGGCGGGTAGATGGCGCTCTCACTCTCCCTATTACTCATCACTGAGACGCTGGCTCAGGCCTCTACTGATTGGTCCATTCAGAGCTGGGAACCCTGCGCTTTCCTCCAAGCATGTTTGCTCCCCAGTGACGGTGTATCAGCTGTAGTTCAAAAAGAGGCGGTGGCCGTATCACACACAGCAGAGGAGGCTTGTGCTTGTCTTCACTCTCCTAGAGTCGGGACAGTGCAAAGTGATGGGGAGAGCCCCCTAGTGGATGGGATGGGTTAATTAGCTACTACCACATTGGAAAGGGGAGAAAATTGGCAAAACAAAAAAGTGAAAGCCGGATATGAAAGTAAATGCAATATTTATAATTAAGATAATTTAACTATAGACATGGATAAAATGAAACGTTTTAGCACTTTCTAAACCTCTGATTTTTTGAGGAAGCTATTGATGGAGTCTATGAATAGTACAAAACATGGCCCGATGAATATTCATTAATTGCTAATGATATTACAGGAATATTTGGATTTTGCTACCTTGTGGGGTGGACATGGTTTTCACTGGAGCAAGCATATTCAACAAAACAGAGATAATGACCACCAGGTCACATGCTGGTACAGTCACATCTGATATGATCTGACTACCAGGAAAAAATTATGATAAAACATTTTTGCTATTTCAAAATTAAAAAAGAGAGACATAAACAGCCACACAGGTAGGATAAGACTTCACAAGGAAGACTGTATGTACACACTAAATCTGTGTGTCCTTTGCCATGAGAAGGACAGGAAACATACGGGCTAATATTAAAATATTACAGAAGGGCTAAAAAGCTTCTTTGCCAAAGAGCAGCTGCCCAAGTCCGGATTCATGTTAAAATCTCTCAGGACAAAGAGAATAAACTGATGATAATGCAAAAAGCTGTTAGTTTTACATAGTAATATGAATAATAATTCATAAATATAGTTTATAAAGGAAATACACATGAAACATAATTATATCCAATTATAAGAGAATATACAGGGGTTAGACAATGAAAGTGAAACAGCTGTCATGTTAGTGTGGGAGGTTTCATGGCTAAATTGGACCAGTCTGGTGGCCAATCTTCATTAATGTCACATTGCACCAGTAAGAGCAGAGTGTGAAGGTTCAGTTAGCATGTAAGAGCACAGTTATATAGTATATTACAATGCACACAACATTATGGTGACATACCAGAGTTCAAAAGAGGACAAATTGTTGCTGCACGTCTTGCTGGCGCATCTGTGACCAAGACAGCAAGTCTTTGTGTCTAAATATTATTGAGCCACTTTGGGGTGTTTTGGAGGAGCAAGTCAGGAAACGGTTTCCTCCACCAGCATCACGTAGTGACCTGACCACTATCCTGCAAGAAGAATGGCTTAAAATCCCTCTGACCACTGTGCAGGACTTGTATATGTCATTCCCAAGACGAACTGATGCTGTATTGGCCGCCAAAGGAGGTCCTACACCTACTAATAAATTATTGTGGTCTAAAACCAGCTGTTTCACTTTCATTGTCTAACCCCTGTATATAATTGTAAGAGTGAGAACCTAAAATGTACAGGGCTCATATTCCCAAACCTCATCCACATCCGACAAATATTGAGAATCAAATGAGCTTCACATCCATATGTTCATTTAAATGAAGCGGGACCGTCTCATTTTACACTATGGAATGAAAGTACATGAGGTTTATACATTTATAATTAACTCAGTGTTGTCTGAGATTTCGCTTAAGCCGGATAGTTTTGTTCAACATATAGTCTTTAAGAAGAGAGATTTAGGATACTATTAAAATTTGCTGTGTATTACACACATATACACATACCAGTCATACCAGATTATTATGACTACCCTTGGTTTGGACTACCATAATTGGACAATGGAGGATTGGAAAAACACCACCAATCATGTGAGAACCGACTCCAAGAGACAACTGTGGTCCAAATGCAGGATGGTGGTGGCATTGTACATGTCTGGGATATTTTCCTGGCAGCATCTTGGCCCACAAAACTAATGCACGAGTCTCTGAATGCCAGCAAGAACTTGGCTATCATATCAGATCATGTGCACCCATACATATTGATGTTCCTACCTGATGGTAATGATACCCATCAACAGGATAACGCCCCACCTCACCGCACAAGGGTGGTGCATGAGTGGTTTCAGAAGCACGACCGTGATGCTGGTGTCCTTCTTTGGCCTGTTATCTCACCTGATCTCAATCCATTGACGCACATCTGGGAACACTTGCCAGGTTCACTGTGTCGACTCACAACCACACAATCTGAGGGACCTCTCTGTTGCAGTTTGAATACCCTCTGCCTTAGAACTGCATTACCATTTCACATTTACATTCTCCCTGACAGCAACTAGTTTCAGAGGGTTTTTACTGCAGACAGTTTCTGTGCTGTTAGCAGTAAACTGGAAAAAGGTGGCCTGCCATCACAAGTCCAAACACTGCACAGTTAAAACACTTTTAAACTGGCGTAATTAAAATGAAATGGGATCTGACTGTTTAAAAGCAATCAATATCTAAGCATTTTCTTCCCCCAAAAATACCTTCATCACTTTGCCACCTTCTCTTTCTTCTGTGGTGAGTAATTCTCCACCTACTAGACTAGCCATTATGATTTTGGGATTCTTACGTTCAGGTTATTGGTCATTATGAAAGCATCTATAACCTTTGGAATCTATAGAAAAGTACTGTAAACTGTTTCACAGTAGTCCTTCATATCTATGCCAACATGAAAGAGCTCAGCGAGGTGCTGTATGTGAAGATATGGGTTATATGTGAGCTCTTAGAAAAGTGAATTAGCAATTCTTTTGATGACTTTTTCAGCTCTTGATTTTGACTTAAGTAGTCGCGTTTCCATTGACCATGAAATATCGCAAATTAGAATTGCGAATAAAAATGTGCTTAATGGAAACACGACAATTTAGAAAAAACTCACGTTTTTCTATAAAAGTCTTTTGCGCTAAGATGAGGTGGAAGTCGTATCGAAACTGTTTTATATCGCAAAAGTGTAATGGAAACGCTCGAACAGACTTTTTTCGCATCAAGGGAGTCACGTGATCAACAACCGGACGTTTCTATTGGCGAGAAAGACGACGAAGAAGAAGACAACAACAGAAAGTAAGAGGATGAAGATGATGCGGCATATTTGGAATAACGAGGAGAATCCTTGGACAATGTGCAGCTGCTCCACTAGAGATCTCACAGCATCACAAAGTTCATTAAAAGTTGAGTGTGTCATTCTAAAATGTTGAATCCACAGCTCTTCTGTAAAATCATAAACTACAGTTTCCCAAAAACGCCGCATGCGTAGCCGCTCCCAAGTATAAGGGGCTTGTCGATCCAAAGCCTCGATAAGTCGCCGTCTCCTCTGATGGCTTATGATGAGCGCTAGTGCTGTGGTAGCAGTATGTATAAAGCTGAAGTATGTGTTTATATCCACCGCCGCAATGTTTGTAATGACTTATCACGAGAACAAACATATTCACACGTGATTTTATAAAAGTATTTCACATTTAATGGAAACACCGCAATTGTGAAACTTGTTTTTTTTCAAATAGTTTTTTCGACAAAACAGAATATCGATAAAGTTTTGCGCAAAACTACGATGGAAACGCGACTAGTGACATTTTGAGAAAAATCCAATTACCCCAAATGTAAACGAACATCCAACAAATGTTTGGAGTCTGAAGTTGGTTTCTTTAATTTGTTTGCAGCCATGAGTACATCACTGTTATCAGGGGTGTGTTTCCTGAACAATGACTGAGGTTAGTATTGAACTAACATGGTACGATGCATCAACTGACATCTGAAGTACAACTGTTTCCTAAAACTGTTGTACATTGTTAGTACCACAGTATGATGATCCGCGTTGGTTTCAACCACTGTAGTCTGAACTACAATTTCTCCAGATGTATTCGGTCCAATTTTCAAAGCAAGAATCTTCCAAAAACTCACTTTCAAGGCATTTATATGTGTGCTCAACAGTGTGGTTCAGTGAGAAGATCGCTCAATGTAATACACTGACTTCCTGATTTTGACAGGCTGATCTTCAAAACTAGTGTATATATACTTTCTTTTTTAAATCAGAAATATGTTATTATTACAATGAAAACTATTAGTGATTAAGAATAGAAACATTCAAGTATTGTAAAGATTTCTATGTTGTCTCTTCTGAGAGAAAACACCGGCCACTTGTTCTACACTAGGTTATATAAACCCTTGCGCTAGTGGGCAAACATCCTATATGTCATATTTCTGCCAGAGAACATAGTGATGGCACATACTGCCAAAATAAAACATGGCAGGAAAGCACTAAAATACACATAGTACAACATGCACAAACTAAAGACCTGATAGGTTACGATGTGTAGCCTAATGTTACGTAGCTAACATGGGTTACAGCAATATTGTTCGAGTAGTTCGAGATTCATAAACAGAAATACACAAAGAAGTGCATTTAGGATCATTAAGGACATTCTAAATGTCAATACAGGAAGATTGATGTATCGCTAAATTTTCTGACTTATCCTTCGATTGTGTCTTACATATGATGACGTAACCTCCTGGAAGCTTCCAATCATATGTTGAGATGTGTCATCTGAACAGTATAACTTTACGACACAGTTTGTGAACATTCTCTCGAATTACGGTTTTGGGAAACACCTGTGTTGCTTAATGATGGATCGGACTATGTAAGTTACCAAATCAAATCAAGTCAAATTTATTTATAAAGCGCTTTTTACAACTGATGTCACAAAGCAGCTTTACAGGGTTAGTAATAACAAACACCAAATCCCCAGTGAGCAAGCCAATGGAGACAGTGACAAGGAAAACTCCCTCAGAGCAGCGGAAGAAACCTTGGGATAACTGGACTCACATGGGGGACCCATCCTCCTCTGGTCAACTAATTATAAGTTCTTGATAAATCACATAATCCTGTGATGCTGTTGTAGTGTGTAAAAACCTAATTACCTCAGTAGTTTCAGCTGTAGTTTTGAGAAAAGCACCCCAGCTTAATTCTATATGTTACAGGCATGTTTGTGATTTAAGTTTTGCTTGTTAATTTGTCTTGGGTTAGTGTTGGTGTTGGTGGATGTTCTATGTTCTCGCTTTTGCGTGGGTTTCCTCCATCAGTCCAAAAACATGGAGGTCAGGTGATTTGGGTACTCTAAATTGTCCTTGAGTTTGTGTGCATCTGGATTGGTGCCCTGTCCTGGGCTTAGTTAGGGTAGTGTAATGTCCTGCATTGCATCTGGTGAGGGGGGAGGGGACTATCCGTGACCCTGATCAGGTTAAGCAGATGGGATAAATGGATAAGCTTTTGTTATTGGTTATTTATTAGTCATAGTTCCAGTGCAAAACTTCAGAAGCAAACTTTTGACACCCAAAATGTCTTCCTTTGTATTCCTAATCTATGGTATGTTTGTTTGTTGTGTGTGCCTTGTTCATGCATTTGTATATGGCAGATCTATATAAAGAATTTATGAATAACCTTTGCTTGCTTTCAGGCAGGGTAGGTGGGGGTGCCCAACCTGACCCCATGCTGGACTCAGGGCAGGTGGAACTTGGGCAGCAAGTTGGTCAGGCTGTTCCCCCTGCGGTCTTTTGGAGATCCAGCCTTCTGATGGAGCGACCCCGCTTCCTCAAGTTCAACATCTCCATCCAGAAAAACGCCCTGATTGGAGTGTACGGCAGAAAGGGTCTGCCACCTTCACACACACAGGTAGAGGACAGCTAATGAAGCCATATAAATAAAGTCACATACATCCACTATTGTATGTACAAATCACATGTGAATGACATGAACTGTTAATGGGGAAACAGTGTAGGAATGATAGAATAATAGAAGAATAATATGATTACATATAAACCGTGTTGGTGGCCTTTTTAAAATACAATTTGTTTTGCTTGCAAGAAAAAAAAATAAACAAAAACCAAAAAACAAAGCCATTGCCTGGCAAGTATCGACCAAAGCTGTTTAATATGAGCAGGAGATGGAGGCCAAAACCTCGAAGGTGGAAGAAGCAAATCCTCCCTTAAGTCAAAGAAAACAAACCATGTTTTAATAGAGACATCCACTTTCTGTCTTTCCTGATGGTGTCTAACACCCACAGCTGTCAATAAAACAAAAGTCTATTGTAGCTGACTGAAAAACTGACTGCACCATTGTAGATGTTCAATCAATGTGTTCTTAAAGCCATCACAATAGACCCAGACTAGTGCATTGAGTGCTGACTTCAATTTGTTATTTGTCTCTGTATTGCTTTTTGTACCTGATGAGTCAGGAATCAATAGCTAAAACCTTAATTCAAGACCTTGTATTAAGACCTTAGCCAAGAAACCCATTTTTGGATGCTCCAACAACAGAGACAAACAACAACAAGGCTACTAAATACAATACAGCTAATTCCATTGCAGGAGAAAGTATGTCAACCCTTTGCAATTGCCTGGATTTTCTGAATTGATTACTTATAAAATGTGGTCTGATCATTATTGAAGTCATAATTATTCACAAGTACAATCTTACTAAACTAATAACACTCAATATTGAGCACACTGAGTAAACATACACAGTTCAGTCTAGAAAAAGCAAATGAGCCCTTGAATTTAATAACTTGTAGATCCCCCTTTAGCAGCAATCTCCTCCAACAAACATTTCCTGTAGTTGCAAATAAGATTTGCACAAGACTGGGGAGGAAATTTGGACCATTCCTTCCTGTAAATGTGTTTTAGTTAATTAGTATTTCTGGGATGCCTTGCATGCACAGCTTTCTTCAGGTCGTGCTATAGCATCTCAATAGAATTAGAGTGAGAACTCTGATACTCCAAACCACTTGGCCTTCTTTTTTCACCTATTCTTTAGTTGAATTACTTGTGTGCTTTGGGTCATTGTCTTGTTGCATCCCCCAACATCTCTTCAGCTTGAGATTGTGGACTGCTTTCCTTACATTCTCCTGCAAACTCTGTTGTTGTCTTTGAATGTATTGTTTCCATAGTGATCACAAAAACTCAGGCCCTGAGGCAGCAACACACAGCCTCAATCTATGTTACTCCCTCCACCATGCTTCACAGCTGGGATTGAGGGTTTGGGGTTGGTGGGCACTGTTTTCCTCAGTGCACACCAACAACTATGTTTTCCTGCAAACATAGCATAGTACATATATTACACCACTGTCTGTCCCCAAAGCACTGTGGAGCATCCAGATGGTCTTGGACAAACTTTGTTGTTTTTCTACAAGTGGACACATAAACAGATGTTTGTGCAGCTTGTACAGTCTTCTGTAGGTCTTACTGTTAGCCTCTGATTGGTTCTTAAGGGCTACCCATTGTGCCTTTTGAGTGACCTTAACAGGACACCCACTTAGCAACATTTGTTGACAATTTATGCAATTATAGTTTGATGTACATCCAGATCTTTAACAATACTTTAGTGGCCTTTTCCAGGCGACAACACATCATCTGAGGTCTACTGAAAGTTGTTTACATCAAGGCTTGGTTGGCAAGACAATTTCTAGTTCACACTTGAGATGTTTACACAATGCATTCAATAATAGACATGAATAATACATCAGCTCATCTCTGTGTTATTAGCTTAATTAGATTGTGTTTGTCAATATTTGTGACTATTATATTAATTGATTATTAGTAATCAATATAGAAATACAAATTCTAGTTTGGACACATTCTAAAACTGCAATAAAACTGAAATCTGTAATTGGTTTATTCACTTGAATTTTTATTTTACAGATAAAAACAAAAACAAATGTATTTTTATTTGGTAAATATAAACACATTTAGAAATTGATGCCTGCAACAAATTCAGTATAAGCTGAGACAGCAAAATTAAGACTAAAAAACACAAGTAACAGTGATCTGAAAGGTTACACAATTATTAGTTAAACTGGTAACATGAGAAGTCATCAGGATTGACTATAAAAGGAGCATCCTTTGGGTTGGGAACCATGGGTTGAGGTTCACCATTTTGAGGTTCACCATTTTGGGTCAAAATTGGTGAGAGAATTGTTCAAAGACAATGTTTCTCATATTTTGGAGAGAAATGCTGTCAAGTCATCTTTTCTCAGGAACTCAGTAGGACAATGCCAGACCTCATTCTGCATGTGTTACAACAGTGTAGCTTTGCAAGAATGGACAAAAAATTTTTTGCAACAATTTTTTCTTAATCTAAAATTACTATAATGTATAATTACACAGCAGTAAACATGCATTTGTCCCAATTTTTTTAAGGGTGAGCCATGCATCAATTTTTTTATATTTGCGTATATTTAAGAAATATAATACATTTCATTGCTAAAAACACTGAAAAACTTTTCTTTGTCGGTTTGTATGTTAAATAAAGGTTCAAATAAAATAAAAAACATGAATTTCAGTTTTTATTGCATTTTTTTAAATGTCTCAACTTTTCTGGAAACAATATGTTATATCTCTTGTACTATATGATATGTTTGTCCTAAATATATATTTTGTACTCTGTCGCTAGACTCTTTTTTTTGGCATACGTAGTGTGTATGTCTGTGTGACTAATGTTTTTTGAGCACTTAGTTGTCATTTTTGCTATACTGACAGTGTGAATTAGCATCACTCATTGTTT
Source organism: Crenuchus spilurus (assembly GCA_036984385.1). Classification (NCBI taxonomy): domain Eukaryota; kingdom Metazoa; phylum Chordata; class Actinopteri; order Characiformes; family Crenuchidae; genus Crenuchus; species Crenuchus spilurus. The sequence continues at coordinate 5,456 of BRDA01004280.1, read as the reverse complement.
GAATGTAGTTTTCAGTGCTTTTGCCCACAAATGATAAAAAGAACACTGTGCTTGTATCTGTGCTTCAGTATGACTTTGTGGAGCTCCTGGATGGCAGTCGTCTGATCTCTCGGGAGCGGGTCCAGTTGGATCTGGAGCTCAGAGACGGCATGGAGAGACCAGTCAGTGTGCAGCATGCTGGCTTCATTCAGTATCTGAACACTGGGGTCTGGCACCTGGCCTTCTATAATGATGGCCGAAGTGTGGAACCTGTTTCTTACAACACCATGGTGCTGGGTAAGTCTAAAGGTCTTGTTTACTTTATGAATAGATATAAAAGGCTTGTGTACAGTGGGGAAAAAAGTATTTAATCAGTCACTGATTGTGCAAGTCCTCCTACTTAGAAAGATGAGAGAGGTCTGTAATTTTTATCATAGGTACACTTCAACTATGAGAGAACAAAATGAGAAAAAAAATCTAGGAAATCACATTGTAGGATTAAAAAAAATATTTATTTCTTAATTATGGTGGAAAATAAGTATTTGGTCAATAACAAAAGTTCAACTCAATACTTTGCAACATAACCTTAGTTGGCAACACATGTTTGCTGTAAGTCTTCATCAGGTTTGTACACACTGTAGCTGGTACTGTATATTGGCATATTCCTCCATGCAGATCTCCTCAAAAGCAGTGATGTTTTGGGGCTGTTGCTGGGCAATATAGATCTCCATAAATTGTCTAGGCCACTGCAGGACCTTTACGGAGCCAATCCTTTGTTGCCCGAGCAGTGTGTTTGGGATCATTGTCATGCTGGAAGGCCCAGCCATGTTCCATCTTCAATGCACTCACTGATGGAAGCAAGTTTTGGCTTAAAATCTCACAATACATGGCTCCATTAAATCTTCCCTTAACATGGGTCAGTTGTCCTGTCTCCTTTGCAGAAGGAGGTATGGTGTTCTTGGGATGCAACTCAGCATTCTTGTTCCTCCAAACATGGCGAGTGGTGTAGGTAACAAAAAGCTCTATTTTGGTCTCATCTGACCAGATGACCTTCTCCCATGCCTCCTCTGGTCATTGTCAAACTTTAAATGAGCCTGGACATGTGCTACATGAGAAGGAGGACTTTGCATGCCCTGCATAAAATTAAACCATGATGGCGTAGTGTGTTACTAATGGTCCTCTTTGAGACTGTGGTCCCAGCTCCCTGCAGGGCATTGATCAAGTCCTCCTGTATAGTTCGAGGCTGACTTCTGACCTTTCTCAGAACCATCCTTACCCCATGAAGTGAGATCTTACATGGAGCCCCAGACAGTCATCTTCTTTTTCTTCCATTTTCGAATAATTTTGCCAACAGCTGTTGCCTTCTCACCAAGCTGCTTGCCTATTGTCCTCTAGCCTATCCCAGCCTTGTGCGGGTCTATAATTTTGTGCCTATTGTCTTGAGAAAAGCTCTTGGGAGTGAGATTGAATGAAGAGTGTGGACAGTTGCCTTTTATAGACATAAGTTCAAACAGGTGCAGTTAATACAGCTAATTAGTGCAGAATAGGAAAGCTTCTTAAAGAACAACCAACAGGTCTGTGAGAACCACAATTCTTGCTGATTGGTAGGTGACTAAATACTAATTTTCCACTATAATTTACAAATAAATTCTTTAAAAATCCTGCAATGTGATTTCCTGGATTTTTTTCTCATTTTGTCTCTCATAGTTGAAGTGTACCTATGATGAAAATTACAGACCTCTCTCGTCTTTCTAAGTAGGAGAACTTGCACAATCAGTGACTGACTAAATACTTTTTTCCTCACGAGTGCTTAATTTACTGACCAAAAAGTGTCGGCATTTAATTTTAGTATAAAGTTATAAATTTTTTTCAGATTTACAGTTTACAGTTTAATACAATTGTGTGACATAAATGGTGCAAATTTTAAAAGACTTTTGTGTTGTATTTTTGTAAAAACATGTTGCTTCACAACTGTAGATCTTAATCAAATAATTACATCCTTCTTTATGTAAAAAGCTATTTGTTTCTTGCAAATATTTTGCTGTCTTTTAATGGACTAGTGCATCTAAAAAATTTAAATATAATGAAAATGTTTATTTGTGTTCATAATTTAATTCATAATGATAAACTGTCATTTAATTTTATATTTACTGCATGTAAAGTGATATTTCAGCTCTTTGATTTGTTTTAATGTTGATCAGCATGACTTATAGTTTATGGAAATCCAAATTATAAGAATATTTCTTTATAAGTTAAATGAGAACATTTCTATTCAAACATCTTCAACATTAAAACAAAAAAGCTTGACATACGTTCAGTGCCGGTCCTAGCCCATTTGGTGCTCTGGGTGAATGACTGGCATTGCTAGCTAACGTTAAGGTGTTATGAAAGCAGAGGCTCTGATTCCAGCGTTTCATGCATTTGCTAGTCTCCATCTACTGCTAGAGTAGCTAGGTTAGCTAGCTAGCACATCCCGGCTCATTTCAAAGTAATAATAAGCAGATAGTCAGCTATCTCTCTTGTTAGCTAGCTCGCTAAACTGAGTAAATTTGTAAGCGCAGGATATGGTACAGTTTAAAATTTGGGAGGACAATATTGCTGTCACAACTTCACTTAACTCTTTATTTTGCAGTCTTCCAGTCATGGGCTAGTCATCCTGTTTGCTTTAATAGCAATAACAGTTTGGTGCCGGATTCAATGTTATCATGACCACGCCCCTCTGTGTTCTGATTGGTCGACCTCACAGAACCAATCATGTGCATTACTGCCCTCAGAAGATATTTCAGTAAGCATAACTCCAACGAGAGAACATTTTGGCTGGTTATAAGCAATGCAAGAGTGCCAAGGGCACTTCACACAACTGTTCAGGGGCAGGGCAGGCCAACCTGATAATGTGTTGCCCTGGGCGGTTGCCCATACCCATATCAGAAACCGCCACTGCATACATCTCTCTACATGTCATAAGTATAACATATGACAGTTTACCTTTCAGAACTGATTGTTTTTTTGTTTCCCATCTAAGTAAAGCTTAAGAAAACACCATGTAACCAGGAGTTCCTACTCTGGTATTATCTACACTGCACTACTTTTAAATGAGATTTGCTTAAAATCAATCAACACTGATTAAATTTGTTACGATTGTAAACAGTATCACTCGTATCACTCGTATCACTAAAAGTAGCTGTCGCCATGTTTTTTTTTTTTTTTTCACAAGCCATCATTGAAAGTATTAGAGTTCTGACTGCCCATTTTAGAATCTAAAGCAGAATTATTTTCTAATAATTTCTCCATTTTTAGGAAACATCTCATTTCAATTGCAATAAATAATTCTCATCATTATAGTCTTTGACTCCTGTCATTTCTAAGGGTTCAGACTCTTGATGCTCAAGAATGATGGAAAAACAACTGAGGGCTGTTGGTTAAAAAAATTGGTAGAGCAACCATCACACTGTTAAAATGATTATTTTATATATATATATATATATATAAATAATCTATAAAAAAAAAATATATATGTATATATATATATATATATATATATATATATATATATACACACACACATATTTTATATATTTTATGAATGATATTAATAGCACATTTCACATTTCATAATATCATAAAGTGAACCCCGCCTAGTTTAGCAACTGTCAGAAAAGACTCGTTAATTAAACTAATTAGTTACCTGTTGTGCTGGAACAGACAAACCATTGCCAGGGATATGTTTTCCTTTATGTACACCTGAATATCTGCTTCACTAGGGCATTACTGTGTATTTTTTTGATACTTAAGACTGTGCAATGATGTGCCCATTGTTCCAGCTGGTGTCACGGTGCGTCATGCTGTTGTGTTTCAGTTGTGTTGTTATTAAGATGTGCAAATTTAATCTGCTCATTAAAACCTAAGATAAAATCTGCTTGCAGAAAGCAACGTGATGTTTAAAAAAGAGTTTGAGACAAGGCTCGGCTGACCTTCTGCTCTGCAGCTGTATGTGTGGTTGTGTGTTTATTCTTTTCTGCCTCTCCACCTGAGCTGAGATAGTGTATTAGTGGTAATAATGAGCAGGAGAACACACTCTGAGCTGCTGCCGATCAATAAGCCTGACACAGGCCTGCCATACACGCAGCAGGGAATGGTCCAGAAAGACTGATGCTCCTGTGCCGTGGGCTGTTCTGCTGCGCCGGTGGTCTGCATCCTCAGATATGAATTTATCGACAAAATGGGTTATGAACAGCTGCCTGTGTTTACAGCACACTACGGCATGCTTCTTTCTTTGAGTACTCAATAAAGATATCAACTCCATCAGCCTCCATTCAGTCGTTTATTGGCTTAATATTTGATGGCCGCTGAATTGGTTGTATGTGTCCCTGTAGGGAGTGTCGGGGGCATCAGTGTGCACCACATAGGGAAGAGTAGAATGTGGGACAAATGTTAGTAGACATAGAAATAATCAGTTTGACTCTTAAAGGCTTCATTTTTCTGTCACGTTCAGAGTCGGTGATGGAATGCCCTCACAACTGCAACGGCAATGGAGAGTGCGTGTCTGGCACTTGCCGCTGTTTCCCAGGATTCCTCGGGCCTTATTGCTCTCGAGGTAGGATACTGAATGATGTAATTGTTTGGCTAAAGGGCAATAGCGACATTTTTGGCATTGTCTGCCTTATTATCATTGCAGTAAAGGAGTTTGGAGTGCGCACACACTTTTGCCATTTGCCAAAGTGGATTATCGTTCTAAACAGTTGTTCTGCTGTATAATGCTGGCCAGTGGAATTAGCTCTAAGAGCCAAAGCAGAACTTTGCCCTGGACTCTCTTTGCGTATTTACAGCATGTCAAGCAGCTGAGACATGGTATAATTAGCCACAATTGTCCTATAGCTGCAAAATGCACAGCTGCAACAGAAAATGAGTATTTCCTGCTTTAATCCTTTATACTCTGCTTGTTACTTCAAAATGTCAAAGCTCCGAATGAATCATGCAAACACAAACAAATGTAAACCTTTCAAACATGGCTGTTGGCTTTGTAATGTTCAGAAAAAAGAACTGAAAGTGAACCAGTATGAATGGAGAAGGACATATTAGCTGTGATACATTCAGCTACAGCATCTGAACTGGTTGGCGTTTAAAATATAGATTTTTATAATAGTGTTCTTTTAGTGTATATTTTTAGTAGTTAAATTGATTAAATTACCACCTGTTTCCAGAAGCTGTCAACCAGCCAATTCCTAACCACACATTTCTAATTTTATTATTTGTAGTAAACTCCATGAGTTTATCTAGCATTTTTGCATAGACAGGATGGTTTCTGAACTGCATGACGTGAGGTATAAAAATACAACCTCAAATAAGAAACACTAAGAAAAAATTTATTTTGACATTTATTTTGACTTTTATTTTAGACAATATGAACTCTATCTATCTATCTATCTATCTATCTATCTATCTATATATATATATATATATATATATATATATATATA
>BRDA01004279.1:1072-18186 GCA_036984385.1 Crenuchus spilurus | reverse complement strand
TAAGATGAACATTTCAGACCCCTCCATGATTTCTAAGTGGGAGAACTTGCAAATTCGCAGGGTGTTCAAATACTTATTTTCCTCATTGTATATTTTCCCCAACTATATTTAAGTTCCCTGTTGAGGGCCAACCTTCAATTTTGTAAATTTCAGTTTTTTTATTCCCATAAATTCCTGTTAGTTCCCATGGGAAGTTTCCAACTTTGAAAATTCCCGGAATTTTGCAACCCTATTTACAATGTAGGAAAAAAGACCTTTCTGAATAATTGACTTGTACAGAAACGTTTTTGGAAATCTTTTTTAACACACTATTAGAAAATGCATTTGTGAGCATGAGGTGACCACATGCAGTTTCATTCTCACTTATTTTAAGCCTTGCTTTATCACGGATATCTTCAGTACTTCACATGAAGTGCATGAGTCACAAAAAAGACATTGACACTTCTTATGGAGAGCCTGCAACTACCAGTGTATAATAATTCATAATAGTTTTTCATGCTTTTTTAAAGTCACTTAATTTGCACTTACAGTTTGTTCATTAACAAAATATGAAAATGTCCATCATAACGTCTTTTTAACATGTCCATCTTTAGAATGAATGATATTAGACTTTCAGTATTGAAAATGTTTAAAAAGTTTGACCATATACTGCACAGAGTAATTTGGCATGGCGCCCGGAGAGCAGCTGGGGGTTATGTGCCTTGCTCAAGGGCACTTCAGTTAGGCCACAGCTGCCCCACTAAATCCTCTATTTTAGGATCCATTATGTTCCTACATTTCATTATAATAAAGATTACATTGACTGATTGCTGATCAAATTTTGAGCCAGAATTTTACACTTTTTAGATAAACGTTACTGAGATTTTCAAAACATTACACACATGTTGAAACGAAAACATTAAAAGTCCAACGGGAACTTTCTTTCTTGCACGCATAACAAGTTTAGTCAGTCTTTTCAGTTCACACAGAACAGTTTTTGCAGGTATCTGGCACTGTTTGCTAACCACTTTACAAAGTTTCTTTCCACATTTTTGCATGAACAATGCACCAATTATTTATTTGTTTTATATTTTATAAAAGAAAAAAAAGGCTAAATCATTACAAAAATTCTTACAAATTTTAGACTCCAAATGTAGATGCAGAATATAGCATCTTATTGTAAATCATTTTAAATGTAGATGCATTGTATTAATATTCTTCATTGAAAACGTTACACCTTTCAGGGATTTAGAACACTGATTGAGCTACTGTTGTGCTTCAAAATCATGCAGCAGCTTCCCAGGGAACTAGTGTGCAACTTGTGAATGTGACTCAATTTCCAGACACAGAAGTGTGGAAACCTCAGTGCTCCCTTTGTTTGCTAGTTTACAGAGTGATTATAGCGATGATTGCCTGAAGAAGAGCAGCTTGGATAAGGCAGAGAGAGGAGAAAGCCCACCTTTGGACATGCTGAGGTCTGTTGAATGCCCTCCTGGATGAGTAATTGGATTAAGAGCCTGACCCCCTCTGTGCTCATTAGACTGTCTTACAGGCCCAGGACTGTACTGATTAATGCAGAGTCAGACAGTGCCATGTGCCTGTGTAGTACTGTGTGAACAGGCCAAGCTGATTTGCCCTTGGAAAACATCTTGTATTGAGTGCAGCTGAGGGTAATGATGCTGAAAAGGTCTCTAGTTTCACACGTTTGGCCTAAAAGTGGATGAATCTCTTGGCAGTGTGTTGGAGTTGCTAAAAGTAAGCTAGACACTCAATGTAAAATTTATGCTGAAGGATTTGTCTGCTTCTTTGCAGTCAGTTTTCCATCTGATGGGATAGTTCCTCAAAAGCACATGCTTTAGGGAAGTGTTGTGATTAGAAGTCAGAAAGCATTTGACTCACAAATACATGCCTGTGAAACGGCATTTTTTAAAAGGCCTTGTTTTTGCCCCGACTGACTTAGATTCATGGTCTTTTTTTTTTTACCTAAATAGGAGTTCTTGGCAAGATATTTAAAGCAATTTAATATCAACTTAATCTGAATTCTGAAAACTAAGTGTCAGCTTTTTTTAATGCTGTACCTACATTCATTCAGTTGACTTGGAACATGTGGAAGTCCATGAATTTAATTAAGTGGCCAATGAAGGGATATAGGGACTAACCGTGACCCTGACCAGGCTTAAGTGGATAAGAAGATGAATGAGGTGAATTATAACATTTATAGCAAGTTAATTTGGAGCTTTTTACAATGTGCCATACAGTGGAGTTTTTCTTTTATCCCTTGTTATTTGTTATTTCACACTACAGGATTTTAATAATCCTAAACAATGTTGAAATTTTGAGACACCTCACATAATTACATTTCACTGATTGTTCTGTCCTTGATCGTTGTTAGTCATAAAGGCACCCACACTGCACCATCTGCCCTGAATTGAAATACCACACATTTTACAAGTAACACACCCGACCAATGGCTCAACAAACCTCACACGAGTTCCTCGTGAACTGCTATTGTGAGATCATGCAGGAGTTTCTCGTGAACAATATGTAAACAAACGGGATGGTGAAACTATTGTTCGTTTATGTAAATATATATATATATATATATATATATATATATATATATATATATATTTAATATAAATATTGAACGTTTTATAATTACAATTCATCGGGTGCAGCCCTGACTGCACTGGGAGAAGATAAGAGCAGTAAAGATTGGATTCTTGACACCCCATACTACAAGATCATCTGGATAGATAATCATTACAATCATGCTGAAATCAGGAGTCCCTTTATGATTGTCGAGAGGATACAATCAGCCTTAAAATTGGCCTGATTACCTTTTGTAGTGTGTACCAGGCTTTAGGCTACTATGTTTTTTTATGTATTAAAGTAACAATATAATAACAAATGTATTCAAATGAAAAGCGCCAAAATGGAAATTCAGAACTGATGCTGATATACAGGTTTTTCCAGACTGATACATTAGGAAATTAGGAAAAGGTCCATCTGGGTTTGCTTTTTCATCTTATGAAAGTTTCTATTAATAAGTGCTTTTAATGTGTGATTAAAATTAAACATAAATAGACCTACACTAGTATAGAAGTGAGATTATTGAATGATAACACATTGTTCTGTTCTTTTCCATTCAGTTCTGACCTTTAGTATGAACAGACATACATTATCTTTAATATTCTTTTATTTAAATTCTCACAGTTGTTGGGAAATAACTGGATAAATGTATTTTGCACTTGCTTCTTGTTGCACATTGCAAATTTGACATTTTAGAAGTGGTGGTGCTGCTGAAATGGAATTGTTCCTGATTTTGATCTAAATTGCCCCTAATTTAACTCTGCTTTCAAATAACAACAAAAATATGCCCTGATCCTTACCTTGTGAATGTGATATAACAGTGTAATCACCCCTACAAAGTCTTTCACTGCCACAATAGGCTGCAATGTTGACTCCAGTTATATTGTAGCATTCACCCATAATGAGACACTACTTTTAGTTCTTTAAAAAAGGCCTAGTGCCTTATTTTCCAGCTGTTGTTGGCCATAGCCATGCCTGCCAACTCTTGTCTCCTCTCACACTTTCTCTCAAACTGACCAGTCAGAGTAAATGAGCAACTGAACCAAATTATTCACACACACCCCCCCTGAAATGGAAAGAACAAAGTGAAAGTACATCTTAGCACCAGGTTTTTGCACTTACCTACCATTTAAAATAGACAGCCCATCCTAATTACGAGCTCACCAATTGCAGGTTAAACGATTTAATAATAACATACAATTGTCCCTAAACTGTTAGCAAGGACAGACAGTCCATCCAAATGCCTGGTTACATTTAACATTAAATATCTACATTTTTACTTGTCACCACATCTGATAAAAGCAACTTTTTATGACCACATCACAGAGGCTCAGTTGAGCTTCAGGCCACAGTAGATGAAAAGGGCAGGTAATGCAGCACTAAACCTGAAATTGTTGAAGTGCTCATCATCTTGTCTAAGAACACGTCAGCTAAAAAGATTAGCCTATGGATTGCTTTGTTGGAAATATCTTTACTTATGCTGGCCTGCTTATTGCATACACATACATTGTTGCAATAGTGTGAATAAACCAGAGTCAGCCATAAAACAAACTAGTGCTGTCAGGTTAATTACATTGTAGCTGATGATTAAGTACCATCTAAATAACTGTGCTTAATTTTTTTTTGTCTTGTCTGAGCAATTTTTAAAGTACAAGCCTAAATCAGCCAAATGAACAGATCAGTTTTCCTGCTTCCTATCTGTCTGTGCCCAGTAGCTCCAAACGGAATACAGACGGCTCAAGCTCAAGTAAACAAACATTTTTTTTTTTTATATCTAAATTTTAATAAGCACAGTTACTGCTCCCTCACACCTCACGTAAGCCTTCGTGTGAACCACATTTAAGGAACAAGGAGCATTGGAATGTAGATGCATTCCTTCAAAAACAGAAAAGTGAGAGAGGCTTGATTTGGCCTTTTTGGCAATTGACGGAGTGCTGCCATTTGTGCTGCTGAATACATTAAGTCTGGCTTTGTTGGCACAAGCTGTCGGCTGGGTGGCTCGCGAGTGGCCGCCTACCAGCTGTTACACTCACAATAGGGGTCGCATGGCCCTATTGTCCCACCTGACCCTGGCGTGCATTCTTCCACAAGACCAGAACCATACTGAGACCCCTCTGGCAGGTGAAGAATAAACCCAAGGGATTAGGAGGGGTGGGTGATCCTAGAGACTGATGATGCCCTCTGGCTACTCCCATTTCCCCCCTTTTCTTCTAAACTCTGGATTTCTCACAAGCCACCCACTGCCACTGTTTTTTTTTTTTTTTTTTTTTTTTTTTTTTCCCCCAACGATGCATTTTTCCACATCCCATCTGCTCCTTTTAACTTAATTTATTGCATTTTTTTAATGTGTCAAACCACATGTTGATCCAGTATTGCTTTCTGTGTTTAAAGATGATCCAGAAGAATTTGAACATATAGACAGAACCTGTTATTATGACTGGGTTTGTGCACACCAGTGCACTATGATTAAACACTATGATTAACTTCAGTTTCTGCTGTGGCCTGTTCTTAAGAGGCAGACATGGAGGCCTATACTTTGTCATGCAAAAATGCCTCCATGTGAAACGTCTGTATTCAGTGATGCTCTTGGGAGGGCAAGAGAAGCAGGATGTTTTGTGAACTAACTGGATTCTGAATTCTCTCGCACCACAGACTGGTCCCAGGCCATCCGCATCGGAGTTCTGGACTGTGCACATGAGAAGAACTTTGACATATGTAAAGAGTTTAGCATCCACTTCTACCCCACATTCCGGGTATGTTTTGATGCACATCTTAATTAGACATATTTAATAATTCACTGCATTACATTTGAAGTATTGAACTATGTGTACTATTAGGAGAAAATGATGCCACAAAACTGGGGCATGTTTCCCAAAAGTCATGTAAGAGCACGCCTGTTGTGCAATGGGAGAGTATTAATTACATTTTCAGCTCATAACAGCTGATTTATTGCCTGTTAAGATAAACTTACAGTGTGGGGCTCTGAGTCTCAGCTGACACTATGATCAGAGGATTGCAAGTTTGATTCCTGGTCACGCTGATTCGCCATCAGCAGCTGGAGAGCAAAATTTGCCATGCTTTCTCTGGGTGGGTGGATTGTGCTGTGCCCATCACTCCCAAGTAATGTCCACTGGCTCAGGTGTCTGTTAGCTGATGTATCAGAGCTGGGAATCCAAGCACATTGGCTGTTCAGCAAGGATGTATCAGCAGCAGCATTTGGAAAAGAGGTGGTGGCTGACTTCATGCATTGGAGGAGGCCTGTTGTAGTCCAATCCCTCTAGAGTCAGAGACGTTACAAGTGATTGGGAGAGTTGGTGGATTGATTGGATATTCCAGCATTGGTGAGAAATAAAAAAGAGAAACTTACAATGCCATTTGAAAAGGAAATAAACTCTTTGATGTTTGTCAATTTGATCTGCCAAACTGTCCTTTACATTTCAACGTTTTGTGATGAATGAACCCATAGAAAATATTAAATAAAATACATTTATGAGAGTAAATTGAAAGTAAATAACATTTTTCGCTCTCCTGCAAGGTTACCATTTAATAGAGATCAAGTTTTGTCACAGTGACATTCTTCATTGTTTTTATAGTAACTCTATAATTGTTTTTTGTTCAACAGTACTTCAAAGCACATGGCCCTACATCTGATATTGGAAAGACGTACAGAGGTGTGGCCGAAATTCAAATTAGTTCTTGCACAATTTTTTTAGTATAGGATGAAAACATTTGCTTGTTTAACCTGCGTGTATTGGTGTATATATTAGGTGCTGATCGAGAGCTTCAGACAGTGAGACAGCTGATGGTAAACTTTCTCCAAAACCACACCAGGCAAGACTGGCCTGCTAGCTGCCCTCCTCTGGAACCTGCCAGGTTTGTTCACAAGCACACTGAGCAAAACACAAAAATACTAAAATATTTATGAACAGCTCTACCCGCTACTTTGCTGACTTACGCTTGGCTAGTTAAGGATCTCTGGGTTCCCCCCTGCACCGCTCTTCTTGTAGCAGTTTTAACATTCAGCGCATTACTTTGGAACTTCAGCAAACAAAAAGAGACTGTCATCCATTATTGTTCCTCTCTGGGCTTTTCACAGAACTGAGGACATTCTGTCCTTGATGGGCCAGAAATCAGAGCACTATACTGCAGTTATCATAGAGGATGGAGACTCGTACGTAGGAAGAGAGGTATGGACAATGACACAAGGCTGTTTCTCATACCAGCAGAAGATTACAAATACAGCAATAAATCTTAAAACCTATGCAGAAAGGACAAGATTTTAGAGGTTCTTCATGTCAGGAGTCGATGATGAATGTAGCGCTTTCAGAAATAATCACTGCATCCCATTTTATTGTATTTGTTTATTTATTTTTTGTCTGCTTTTGAAAAGGTAATACTGGATCTAATGCCATATCAGGGTGTTGTGGTGAAGAGGGCCCTGCACTCAGAAACATTCCTTATGGAGAAGCTAGGCATCACCACAGTCCCTACAGCCTACATCTTCCACCCCAATGGAACCCATGCAGTCATGGAGGTGTAAGTAATTCAGCTCCCCTCAGTCTGGCTATGCAGATTTATTTTGAGGGTCCACACTAACTGTCCTGACAGTATAAATGGCACTCTGTTGCATTGTATGTAGGATCTGAAGCTTTGTAATCATGTACACTGGGCTGCATTGCTGGACTGTTAATCCCAGGTTTCCAAGTCTCAGGTTTATATATTACATAGAACCGTCTTTCAGATGAGACATAAATGTGAACTCGCAAATTTTGAGGTCTGAGAAAGATTCTTGAAAAGAGTAAAGGTGGGACCTTGCTGTTCTGGCTAAATTTTCCACTCCTACTCTTCAAAAACTGGATTAAAAATCATCCATGTGATGGCTGAGGTGACTCTAATGTTTTCCAAATGTCAAAGTGTCTAGAAATGTATCAGTAACCTTATTAACATTACGTGAGGACGGAACTGGATTATTTCCTTATTTTGGGGAATTACTACGTATAGATCAGAATTTTTGCATACAGACTTGTATAGAAAGCTTCCATAAATGGACTTTACTTGCTCCTGACTCACAGACAAAAGAGGCTGCGCTTTTTCTACTCCTCCTTCCTCAAACTTCTTCCTGGAGTGCACCGAAGGCAGTCCACCTCACTCCAGCAGCCTGCACAGGTAGCCAATAAAGGTCATGGCTCGAATGAAGATTGGAAAGAGTTTGACAAGTAGGTCCTTGCATTATAAGAACTGAATGTTAAATGAATGAAAACCTTTTTTGCCCCAAAGGGAATTTGTCTTGCACACAAGGAAGCTGTATCAAGTACAACACACAAAATCAACAATATGTGCAACTCAACATCTTCAACTATAAAACATCACCAACAACATAGGGGTTCACCCATTTTAAATGTCTACGATAACCGTGTGCCAACATCAAATTTTTTCAATAATTGAATACTTCTTGGCACAAAAGATGTGGCTTGTTTAGTTTTTGTGTTGCACATACAATACTTGCGTCCAGGGGGGATGGGGGAGATTCTGTAAAGAGAGGGTGAGATGGATCATCAAATATCTTCAGAGCAAGATGGTATGCTGCTCTGAACGTTGAGAAATACTACAGAGTTCAATATTTTGCAGGTAAGAAATTGCAGAATTTACCAGCCACCAAATTGAAGGTTTCACAATATTCACAACTGAAAATTGAATATGTTAAGAGATACTATTTTAAGGGTAACTGGTAACCACAGGTGAAAATAGTAGAAAGGTGGATTTGTGCGATGTCCTTAGATATGTCAAATTAAACCCCTTAAATTAAAACATTGCAAATTTGAGTCCCGATTGTGCTGCTTGCCATTTACAGCCAGGGCCTGCGAGAGCAAAATTGGCTGTGCTCTCACTGGGTGGGTAGATGGTGCTCTCTCCCCATCACTACTACCATGCAATGTCTGCTGGCTCAGGTGTCTGCTAGTGCTTTGGCTGCCCAGTGATTTTATATATATATATATATATATATATGTAAGTCAGAAAAGAGGTGGTGGGTGACTTCACATGCATTGGAGGAGGCTGTGCTGGTGTTCACCCTCCTCGAGTCAGGGAGGTTACAAGTGAGTGAGAGAGTGCTAGAGGATGGGTGAGTCGATTGGCTACCCCTACATTGGGGGGACAATTGGGTCAAAAATGTAAATAAATACATACATTTAAAAACATTTTTCAATGAAGACTAAGCTATACTACTCTCTAAAACCCCATAATGCGTAGTTAATGAAATAGTTAATCAGTTGTGACTGGCAAGGCACTGAGAGCTAGATCATAACTTCTGGCTGACTTCATTGGAAACACCAAGTGAGTGGAAATGTTTGTTTCCCCCTTTTTAGATCTAAAGTGTACATGGTGGACTTGGAGTCTGGATTGCATTACCTACTGAGAGTGGAGCTGGCAGCTCACAAGACATTGGAAGGAGAGGAGCTGAAAACGTTTAAAGACTTTGTCACAGTGGTGGCTAAGGTAGGACATAGGACCTGAAACCATGAGCATTCTCTATTGTGACAGTTACTGACATATAGGTCTTCTAACTGCTTTGTTTCTCATCTTCTGATTGCAGCTGTTTCCTGGTCACCAGTCTGTGGTTAAGCTTCTGGAGACTCTGCTGGAGTGGCTGCTTAGTTTACCACTGGAGAAGATCCCTTACGACGCCATTCTGGACCTGGCTAACAACAAAATGCGAGTAAGACATCAAAACAACATTCGATTCCACTGAGGCTATGTTCACATTACCAGCCTTAATTGACTCAAGCCAGATTTTTTGCCTTAATGTGACTCAGATCTGATATTTTCAGGGCTGTGTGAAATTGTCGAATGCTATCGTTTCAAATCAGATTTGAGTCATTTCCATGTGAACCTAGATTGGATACGTATGTGAAAACGGTAAAACCAGCCGACTGAACTTCTGCACCTGATCATGTACAGCCCACCAGCTGTTTACTGTCACCACTACTAACACGTCTGTTTTACCAGTTCTGATACAATTAGTCATTTCATAAATACAAGGTTGCCAGATCTGCAAAATCCTCCTACCATTGTCTTACAGAAAGCCACACTATACAAACTGAAGTTAGCTCAAAATCTAAAGTGTCTAATTAGACATTTAAAGAAGCTGTAATAAGTAAAATCTTGTAATATTACTTTGTCATTCATTTTCTTTTCTGTTTAGTGCAAAAAACCCTGCGTCCCACACCCTCTGAAGTTTTACAAGCCACTATATTTTTGTAAACCTGGCAACCCTGAACAGATATGACTTTTTTTTTTTTTTTTTTTTTTTTTTTTGGTGGTGATGGAGGTGACATGCATAAACGTATCATTTCAGAGACAGATTTGTTCACACTACAGACAGATACAGGTCATGGAGACCAGACCTGGAGGTTATGTTTATGAATGTGCACCGTCATGCTGTTTGCCAGAAGAACAACAGCCGGGGCCCAAGAGAGCAAAAATTGGCCGTGCTCTCTCTGGGCAGGTAGATGGCACTCTCACTCTCCCTATCACTCGCACATTGCAGTGTCCACTGGCTCAGGCGTCTACTGATTGGTCCATTCGGAGCTGGGAACCCTGCGCTTTCCTCCGAGCGCGTTGGCTCCCCAGTGACGGTGTATCAGCGGTAGTTTGAAAAGAGGCGGTGACCGTATCACACGCAGTGGAGGACGCATGTGCATGTCTTCACCCTCCTAGAGTCAAAGACAGTGCAAAGTGATGGAAAGAGCCCCCTAGTGAATAGGGATGGGTTAATTTGCTACTACCACATTGGGAAAATTGGCAAAAATTCTTTACAAAATAAATAAATAAAAAATGAATGTGAACCGTCAAGATTTGATCTGAATTTAGTAATTGTAATGTGAACATATCCAAAAATTACACTGGCTGTCAAAGGTGATGCAGTTAATTAGCCAAGATGATGATTTGACAGTCTTCAATATGTTGCATTACTGGAACTTGGATTTGTATTAAAAACTTTTTTTAAAGGGAGATGTACCTAACATTCGGTGGACAGTGTACACTAAGCTCTTGGGTCATTTAACTGGTGATGGATTTGCTGGAGGGATGTTTTTGGAAGAGTCTTAGTAACTGTTGCATTGTGCTGTTTTCTGTCAGATCTCTGGGTTATACCTGAGTGAGCGTGTGCAGTGGGTGGGCTGCCAGGGCAGCAGCGTGGCTCTGAGAGGATATCCCTGCTCCCTCTGGACCCTGTTCCACGTGCTCACCGTGCAGGCTGCCAGCCGACCAGATGCTCTCGCCAACACTGGTACCAACAGCCAAATGCTTTCAGTTTTTTGTCCAACAAGTGGCTAAAAAGCCTGTTTATATTAAGCGATTACAGTTCCCTTAATTGTACTGCATTACTTTGTAAATGTGTATTTTAGGGACAAAAGCACTTTGAATAAAAAATAATAACTTTTAATGTAACGGTCGATTAGAGAAGGGATTTTAAGGGGTGTGTTCTGGAGATATTAAAGCTCTATACAAAGCTCTAATTTCCTGCTTGGTGAACTCTCTTCTCAGCACTGGAGGATGATCCACTGGCAGTGCTTCAGACTATGCGCCGGTACATCGGAACTTTCTTTGGCTGCCACGAATGTGGTAAACACTTTGAGGAGATGGCAAAGGAGTCTATGAGCCAGGTTAAGTCTCTGAATGAGGCGGTGCTTTGGCTGTGGAGGAGACATAACCAGGTTAACGCACGACTAGCAGGTAAGAATAGGAATAGATCACAGTTTGCTGAAACCATTGAATCTTTTTCTTGATTGCAGGATTTCCAACATTACGATTGCAAGGAATCTTAACATGGATTATCAGATTATAATTAATATTATTGCTCTTTTTTTAATATATTAAATATTGTATAACTATTGTATTGTTATATATTGTATAACGTGAGTGGAACAATATCAGTACAGTGTATATACATCCATCAATCATAACATTTGAACCACTTATTGTCTATGTATGAACTGCACTTATAGTGCACTGTAGTTCATCTGTTTCTTTGCACACTTTGTCAGCCTCCTTTCACCCAGTTCACCCTACAAAGCAGGACGGTGGATCATTCTCAGCACTGCAGCGATAAAGAGGTGCTGGTGTGTTAGTTGAGGATTGCTGGAGTTTTAAACACCTCAGTGTCACTGCTGGACTGAGAATAGTAATGCATCTCTAAAACGGATGATATCATGAAAAAGTTTATTTGTGTTTAATTAAAGAAGTCAAACTGTCATTCGATTATATTCATTAGATCTAAAATGACACATTTCAAGTCTTGTTTTAATCTCGTTTGTCGTCAGAGCTGTATTAAATCTGAACATGTGCATTATAAAGGTCTTTTCTTATCAAAATATGTATTGACTGTTGTTTATTTTATGTAGGCTCAATGAGTGAAGACCCCATGTTTCCTAAAACGCAATGGCCAACTCCTGACCTCTGTCCTACGTGCCATGAAGAGCAAGATGGACTCCATGTGTGGAATGAAGACATGGTGCTTGCTTTTCTCAAACAGCACTATGGTGTCCTCAACATTTCCCCCAAATACATCAGTGACAGCCATCCAGAACCAGGCCCTCCTGCTCCTAACAAAGCCATACCTGCAACCCCGTCCACTGTCCACATAAAAGGACAGAAGCCATCTGACAAAACTGCTCCTAAGCATCAGAAACAAGTTGACAGTAACAGCGCTGGCGAAGGGGGCTCTGGTGTCCAAAAGGATCCCAGGCCTGGAGTCTCTTTCCTGGGACTGGGTTTCTCCAGTGTGGACATGAGCCTGTGTGTGCTGCTCTACGCGTTCTCCTGCGTGTTCCTAATGCTCATGTTCTTCTTCTTCCGCGTCCGTTCCAAAAGGTGGAAGATTAAAAGCCACCGGCCCTTTGTATAGCAGGCAGACACTGCTTTGATAAACTCTTCTCAGAGACTGGATTGTAATATATCGAAAACTCCTGCCAGAGTCTGAAGGAAACCTTTTAATTTATTTGTTTATTGTATGAGCTGTTTTTGTGATTTCTGCTGTGAAGAGAAGATCTCACCATGCCTAACTTGATTTATGACCAAATTGATGAACCTCATTAAGCGTTTTAGGCCTATGCTACAAAAAAAAGTCATTTTAAAGTGAAATCATCTTAAATTTAATCTACATGTCTAATATTTTTCATTTTGAGGATGTTGTAAGCTTACAAGACTTGGATTTCAAATGAGATTGAAATATCTTACTTGTTAATACTTAATACTTAAGTAACTTAAGCGTACAACATATTAGGCAGAAATCAGAGAAATATTACCCTTGTTCAGACATGTTTGGCACATCTAGAATCCACATTTATTTTCAGTAGACTGGACAGTCAATAAAGCCAAGCCACATTTGAAGGTGGTTTAGAATGAGATTCCAACCAGATTTCTTAAGATGTCTCAGTCTGTGAAGCTCTGGCCGCTCAAATGGGCTATTTCAAGTTTCTTTTGTGCCGTCTTGTGCCAAGATTCTTAACATTTGACGTGATGCACCTCCATCTCTTCTGTATCCATGCTTAAAAACCACATCACTGCTGAAGTTACTGACACCTACGTCATACTCGCAGCAACCCACGCAGATTAGTGATGTCTGGATGCACAAATTGGAGCAAATCCCTTGCAGACAGTCCTCTCAAAATATCTGATTTCAGAAACCTCAGAATCAGAAAAAAACACAATCTGAACACAGCCTTAAATAATTAGACTAGATTTAAAATGATTTCATTTTCTTTTTTTGTAGTCGCAGTTGGCGCAAAGAGTTGAGTTTTTTCACTCCTAGAGAGGATATTTGAAAGGTGGAAAATATTTTATTAATTAAAAGAACACACATCTGACTACTAAGGTCAAAGAAGTCTATTTTTATGGAAATATTATGTATAACAAGGTTATTTATAGAGATTTTTAATGAAACTGTGTGTCCCTGATTTGTCTGTGGACTAACGCACTCAAAGTCACACTGACCCCTTGTTTGTATATTTCTAAACACAACCGTACCCCTTCACTAAAGGGCAACTGATTAACTTTTAACCCTTAAATCACTGCCTATTAATGCCATGCAATTACACTAGAAAAAGAGAAATGGAGATTTTGTTTACAGTGTAGTACTGATGGTTAGTCTAGCGTACTCTGATCATTGACCTATTTTTTTAATGGCCTTCACTGGACCTCATCGTTAAGCTCATTTAAGATCATTTAGTTCACATAGTAATGTGATGTTATTTTCAGATCTGTACCAGAGCACAGGACCATCCTTTAGACCAGGGGTGTCCAACTCCAGACCTGGAGGGCAGCACAGTTTGGTGATTTCTCTGCTCCGACACTACAGTTAAACCTGCTCATTACTTGCTGAGCTGAGTCCAGTGTTTGATCAGGAAGATCACCAAACTGTACAGGATCCCAGCCCTCCAAGACTAAAGGTTGACACCCCTGCTTTAGGCTGAGTATACTTGAGTATTGTAGTTTTTCTGTATTCCTTCTTGTATGGGTTCATGATGGTGTCCTTGCATTAATTGTTTCCTCAGGCGCTCGTGGTTGAAGCAGTTTTTTTTTCCACACCAGTGACACAGTTCACTATGACTGATTTTGAATTCTGTGCCCACGAGGGCATTTTAAGAAATTGCTTATGGCATTGAACACATTTTTGAGCTCTGTCACAGCTACTGTGCAGCTTTGAGTACAGAGAGAAGCTTGTAAAATGTGGATATATGTGTTGTTCATACTTGGAGCACATTTAAATGATTATGGAAATGGATGGTCACTTAAAGCATCTCCTGTTGAAATGAGTGGGCTTTTTGCTTCATTTGACTTAGGAATGAGCACAATTGTGTGCGTTCAGTATATTTAAATGTGTTAACAGATTTAATGGCGGATTGTACACTTTGATTTTACTGTATTGAGTCAGGGACTCCAAGCCATTTTATTTGAAACTTGATAACCGTCATAACATTCATGTGCATTACAAACAGTGTTTTTATTTCTTTTGGTGTACTTACTGGAATACTTTTCTCAGTACATCTGAAGCATTTGACATGTTCTCATGTACAGTGTAGCTTGAAAGCTGAAACCCTTTAGAAGTTTCTATACTTCTGCATAAAACATCATCAGATTTTCACACAAGTCCTAAACGTAGATAAAAAGAACCCAGTTAAATAAGACAAAAAATATACTTGGTCATTTATTTATTGAGGAAAGTTATTCAATATGACAAAATAGTGAGAGTGACGTGTGTTTAAGGTCATTGTCTTGCTGAGATTCAGTTCATGGACAGATGTCCTGACATTTTCCTTTAGAATTCTCTGATAGAATTCAGAATTCATTGTTCCATCAATGATGGCAAGCCGTCCTGGCCCAGATGCAGCAAAACAGTGCCAAACCATGATACTGCCATCACCATGTTTCACAGATGGGATAAGGTTCTTATGCTGGACTGCAGTATTTTACTTTCTCCAAAAATAATGCTTTTCATTTCATTTCAGTCTCATTCGTCCTCACAACATTCTTCTAATAGTCTTCTGGCTTGTCCACATGATCTTTAGCAAACTTCAGACAAGCAGCAATGTTCTTTTTGGAGAGCAGTGACTTTCTCCTACAACCCTGCCATGCACACCATTGTTGTTCAGTGTTCTCCTAATGGTGGTCTCATGAACATTAACATTGGTAAATGTGAGAGAGGCCTTCAGTTGCTTAGAAGTTACCCTGGGGTTCTTTGTGACACTGCCAACTATTACACACCTTGCTCTTACAGTGATCTTTGTTGGTCAACTACTCCTGGGGAGGGTAACAATGGTCTTGAATTTCCTCTGTTTGTACACAATCTGTCTGACTGTAGATTGGTGGAGTCCAAACTTTTTAGAGATGGTTTTGTAACCTTTTCCAGTCTGAGCATCAACGTGTTGTGAAGTGCAGACATTGATAGATCGCTGCTCTTTAAATAAAACAGGGTGCCCACTCACACCTGATTGTCATCCCATTGATGGAGAACAGCTGACTCTAATTTCACCTTCAAATGAACTGCTAATCCTAGAGATTCACATACTTTTTGACACTCACAAATGTCATATTGGATCATTTTCCTCATTCCCTTTATCTACTTTTAGGACTTGTGTAAAAATCTGATGTGTTAGATCATATTTATGCAGAAATATAGAAAATACTAAAGGGTTCATAAACTTTTTAGCACCACTATATCTGTGTTAAATGTGAACTTTTTTGTTTTTTTCCATCCCGTTGAAGCAGTTCAGTGATGAAATGTATTCGTTTGGATGAATAAGCCTTATTAATTCCTGCTTCTGAGTCAGAAGTGTAGATGAAAAAAACTGGCATGTTTGTGATGGCACACAAAAGTGGCCTTTTCAGCTGCTCCAAATTTCCGTAGTGTCTTTCATTTTCAGTAGTTTAAGGACAGTATTTTTATGTGAAGATTATTTTTGGCCTTGTCGTGTGTGCAAATGTAGTTGGTCTCATCCTCAGAGAGGAAATGTGGCATTTTGTATGACGGATAATGTAACTTTGAAAATAAAAACCATGTACATTGTCATCAGTCTTGAATGTGTTACTTTGCTATGTAAAGCGTATCCGTGAATTTGATGTATTCCCTGTTGGAAACAACACAGTCATTCCTGTTCACTTTTCTCAGGATGTTTCACTGCGGTGTGGCTGCATCTGTCCTCTAGTGGGCAGTGTGGAGGCCTCCTCCTCCTCCTCCTCTCCACAGCCCAGACTGCAGTCTCTCCTCTCTGGGGACGTCATACATGTGACCATGCAATCTCTCCATCTATTGCTAGCATCCCAGCTGTCAATGTAACAGATGTTGATTCCAGTATATTCTCCCTTCAAGGGTAAAATAAGTGCACTCTCCTGCACTTTGAGTACATCTTTAGGCTGTTTGCCTCAAAGCAAGAATTATTGATTGTGGATCTGGAAAGTTTGTACAGAACTGAACCTGCAGTGAGAATATATGGAAAGTTGTGTCTAGCTTTTTTTTTTTTTTTTTTTTTTTTTTTTTTAAAAATTTTTTTTTTTTTTTCCAGCTGACACAGTTTCACAGCTTTTCAAAAGAGCAGACAGTCAAGTGAGCTCAGCTCCTGCAGTATTTACAAGGGCGTATGTCTGATGTACATTATTTATATATTATAATTTTTTTTCCCCTGTAAAATGGGACGAGTACGAGCCAAATATTACTGACGTTTTTACGTTTCTTCTTAAATAGTGCTGACTCATGCTCTATCGGCATCTTAGCCTTAAAAGGCAATGAGTCAAAGGCAGAGCCCTAGTGCCCCCCCCATCTACTGTGCTGAGTGATGCTGCTTTACCACCCTAGTGCTCCATATAGCCTCCCTCACACTGCAGTGCTTCGTCTGTGCAACTCACGAATCATGACAAACTCACATAACCACCCTGCTAAACGCCTGAAAGCCTACTGTCTGATTTTTTTTTGTATATAGACGTGATGGCAGAAAGCAGGTTGGAGGCTGAGTCTGCCTGTGTTTTTCTTTCTTTTTTCAGCCCCCCCC